>NDXZ01010800.1:0-14453 GCA_003055125.1 Paykullia maculata
AATCAAATTTAAAATTTCAAAAATTTCGGAGCAAGGATTTGTGTCCTTCCTATATATCCTGAAATTAAAAAATGTCATGAAAGGTTGCTGCTTTGAGATAAACTACAGATATATTTGGAATTGGACCATTTGGAGTGTATATAAGATTTGGCAGAGCTAAATATAGCGTTCTTACTTGTTTTTTTATTTAAATATTTTACCTTGAGTTATTGGAAATAGTTTACACAAAATGAGACCTACCTGAAACGAGAAAAATATACATAAATTAAGATAAAAAGGTATAAAAGTCTTTAATGGAAAATTTTTAAAACTTTATTTACATTGCTATAAATTTAAGTACTTTTTCTACAACTTTAAAAGAAAAAAAAAAAAAACCTTAATAGCCAAAGTAAAAAGAAGTTAAGAAAATGAAATATGGACAAGTATTTGCCAAGAAATACTCCCTCTCATTATAAATACACGCTAAATGTATTAAAAACAAAAGTCATTATTACATGTTTCAATGCATTTTGACTACAAACACAAAAGAATGAAGTTATTATGTAAAAAATAGAAAGATAAATATTTATGTAAAGATTTGCAAAAGAAACAAAACGACGTTAAAAAGTGCATTAAAAAAAGTGAAGAATAAAGAGAAAATAATTTCCGTTAAATGTACCACAAAAACAGCGATAAATTACAAGACGACTGACGACTAACTATGGAAAAGATGACGTTTGTTTTTCTTTTCTACCTTTTTTCATACTCTTTTTTTATATCTTTTTCTTACTTGCAGCAGCATTTAACTTGCAAGACAGTTGTACATAGTTAAATGAGTTGCAAGAGGGAGGAAGGAGACAGTATTTAAGAAGCAGCTTTTAGTACAAATGCAAATGAGACCAATTAGTAATGTATTATATATTTTTAAAGTGAAAAAAGATAATGTTTACTAAAGTATGAAAAAAGAAGAATTTAAAACAGAAAAATTAAAAGGAAATACCAGAGAAAAGAGTGAGATACATGGTGGTAATAAAAAGTACATTTGCTAAAACTAAAACAGAAAAACATTTTAAAGTTCTTTTATTTTAAGAAATAATAAATTCTAAAAAGTTTTAAAGATACAAAGGTAATCCTAAAGTAAAGTAAAGGCAAACATTTTAAGCAGGTAATGAAAAACACTCAGCAATAAATTGGCTTTTTTTGTATATGTGAATGAATAATAATTGACAAATCAGGTTTTCTTGTAACATCAAAGCATATACCGGTTTTTCACCAATAAAACGTTTCATTTCGAATAACCCGCCATTTTAAATGTTGTCACGAGTCAACCTCTAATTACTATCTGTCAAGTAATTAGAGGTTGACAAATAAAAACTACGCCAATAATAAAAAAAGGACCGATATACGCTTCAACACTGCATGGAACTTATTGAAGTTTATGATGATTTATGATTTTTTATGACCGGAATTAAAAGATATTAATGTGAACGACGTTTTTTTCAACAAAACGGTGCTGCGTAGCACACTAATAACAATACTATTGCACTTTTGCGTGAAACGTTTCCTGTCTGTGCGATTTCTTGAAGAGGTGATCATAATTGGCCACTAAGATCTTTTGATTTAACACCATTAGATTTTTTTCTTTGAGACTACATACGTGAAAGATATATTGATTCAAGATCTCAAAGATGGAATTTGTAAAGTTATTAAGGACATACAGCTGCAAATGTGCAAATTGATAGTGGTACAATTTATAACAAGAATATGGTCCTGCAAGCATAGGAGTGGTGGTCATTTTGATGTTGTTTTCCATTTATGATTAAATTAAATAAATATCCGATGATTTTGCTCAAAATAATCGATTTTTTTTTACATATGAAAATTACACCACTTATTGGAGGACCCTGTTTATTCGTGAAAAGTACACAAACGGCTTCACTTAGAGACATTTTTTCTCAATGTACAGAGTTGTAATAAGATTTGTGTCAGTACCTGCCGTACCGTCACAGAGTGACAACCTGACAGTGGTCAAACCACGGGTTGAATTAGAAAACGTTCAACTATCACCCCTGTGTGACTTGCAAGGAACACACTGGTAGCAATTTTTCTGTTTATTACAGTTACGTTTCGGCTAATAGAACAGACACCTTGCTCGGGCTATCTAGCTCCCTGACTTACAGGAAGGTGACTGCACAGCAGCTTACCTGAGAGAATTGGCTGACCGAAGTCTGTCACTAGCACAAGCACCAGCCAGGACTTAATTCTCTATTGCTAAAGTATGTATTAATTTAGTAATACTCATAGAAGTATATGATTCAACCGTCCGAAATAAGTCCGAAGACGAATATCAGCACAAGTTGACACCTCTTCATGCTAATTCAATATTCAGGTGACAACTACAGACACAGCGTGTATCCCAAAGAGACCTCACAATAACCAGTCCAGGACAAGTCCTGGGGGCTTACTGGTTCCCGTGGTACCAAAGATATTCTGGTGAACCCTCACTTAGGGCCCGAACGCCCGAGGCTTGGCAGGCTTCTTTTCGCCGAGAACAAAAGCACCATAATGGAGGTTTTATCATGATATTGAGCCCCCGGATGATATCATCTTCATGATTATCGCAAACAAATTATGCTTGTAGTCATATTTTACGCCAATACCAATACCATATATATCGTTGCAGAAATCAATTATATGTTTATCTTAACTATTAGCTTGATAACGGCAAATCATAATTATGTCGCCTTTAGATTATGATTTTCATATATTCTAAGAGCAACATATTGATGATTACCCACAGCTAAGTAAATGATTAACAGCATCATATAAATGTTTGCTGTAATCATAGTTATGGTTCATTCACCCGCCCAAAATTTACTACAACAACATTATATTTGATGCAATCATATAAACAATTACAGTGGATATAGAATATTAAAACAAT
This sequence comes from Paykullia maculata, assembly GCA_003055125.1. Taxonomy (NCBI): domain Eukaryota; kingdom Metazoa; phylum Arthropoda; class Insecta; order Diptera; family Rhinophoridae; genus Paykullia; species Paykullia maculata. Next base: position 2,924 of record NDXZ01010800.1, read on the forward strand.
CTGTGATCACATTTCCGTGACCATACTCAAAAATCATATTTTTTCTCTGGGTGAGGGTAAATTGAATTTTTATTTAAATTCACTAATATTAATGGTTTTTGATTTGAACATTGGGGAATAATATGTTTTCATTTTTCAAGTACATAAAACCAATACGGTAAATTCAGGTGTATTTTTAGCAAAAAAAAAAACAAAATGTACATCTGATACATTTTTTATATATAAATTATACGGATCTTTTAATACCATTTTGGCAATACTTTGTTTGTTTTTATATTTATTTCACTTTTAAAATATTGTCTATCACTTGCCGGAGTTAAAGTTAATGGCGGCTAATATTTTAACTTTAATGTTTCTTAATGTAAAATACACTTTAACCACTTTCTATTTATCTTCCACCACCTCCGTTTGCCTTTTAGTCTACAACACTTCTGTGTATTTAGTTTTTTTTTCTTTTTTAAATTTTAATGACAGCGAATTTAATTTGCATGTATTTTATAGCCACACATAATGTTACGTTTTACTATGTCACATCTTGTTAAAAATTAAAGTCTTAAATGTCTTAGGATGCGATTATTTTACAATGTAAACAACATGTGTTGGGGAAGTTAAGTAAACAACACACACATTCCCCTTAACAACCACAAATTTTAAATACTTGGCATAAGTAAACAAGATTTTTAAAATTTATTTAAAAAAAAGTTTCAACACCTTATAATGTTAGTCGTGGAACACTGTGTTATTAGAACAGTATTAGGCATGTTTGGTTAAATAAGGGGATTTGTTACACTCAACATCTTTATTGTATAAAATTTACAAAATTTTTATACGTTTTTCTAAAGCTGTTTTATTTAGCAAGAAGTTGTTTTCTTTTTGTAGATAAGAGACATCTTCAATGTTTAATTTTTTTTAACACAAGATCTTATTCGTCCTTCAAATCTTGTTCAGAGAAAATAAAAGTTTTTAAATCGTAATTTAAGGTGTTGAAAAAAATTCGTTCAAACTCGGCGAAACAATTAATTGTATTTTCTTTAAACATGTTTTAACGTATAAAGCACCTTCCTTTTCTTGATGCTTTTTTTTTTTGAGTTAAGCCTATAAATTCAATTAAAGTTTTTTTTTTGCAAAAAATAAACGAAAGAAATAAATCATAAAGCAACCAAAGACAATGAAGCGAAGAGAGAAAAAACGAAAACCAGGGAAATAAAGTAAATGTAAGTAATTTAAACTGAACAGGGTTAGAGATTTTCCTTTGTTTTAATTTTGGTAAAGCTTTAGTTTTAACTTGATTTTTACGTTTAACTACATATGTAAAAACAAAGGAAAATAGTAAAGGAAAGAAAACCAAAAGCATATTGAGAAGGGGTAAAAGAAATTATGGATTTTCTCTGCCAGTAAAATTTTCAACGTAATACAAGTTATTTTAAAGATATACGATAATATTTTTTGTGATGTTTATTTCATCGGCAAATATTTTTAATCGAATTAGAAACCAGTTGTTTAATGGGCCAAGTGTGGATGGCAAACGAACCTCATAATGCACAATTTTAATTGTGAGCCACACCCTAACGTCAAGTATTTTGCCCAACTTAATTTGACATTTCTTTGTTTCAGTGTTTGAAAAATTCAACCATAGAAAAGTACACAATTGATCAGCGCGTTAAGATTGTTGAAGCCTTTTACGAAAATGGGCCAAACCAAACCAAAATGCATCTCGTGCACTTCGTGTTTTTTTTTGGTCAGCATAATCGACGAAATGTGTCCACAATCGGGAGCAAACCGAGTCTGTAAGAAAAACACCTGCGCATGCTCGCTCAGTTCGTTCTGCGGAAAACATTGCTGTTGTTTGCGATAGTGTTGCAGAGCTCCGTTAACCTCGACTCGTCGTCGTGCCCAACAATTGAACATCTCGTGAACATCACTAATGCGAATTTTGAATAAAGATTTATTGACTCAAGAGCTGAAGCATACTGACTGTTCTGTTGAACAGACAGAAGTGAATGATGACTTTGCAAAGAAAATCATCTTCAGCGACGAAGCACACTTCCACCTCAGTGAATTCGTTAACAAGCAGAATTGCCACATTTGGGCAAATGAGAATCCACGAGTGATTGTTGAAAAGCCGATGCATCCACAAAGAGTGACTGTTAAGTGCGGTTTATGGGCTGGCGGCGTCATCGGGCCGTACTTCTTCGAAAATGAGGCGACCAAACAGTTACCGTGAATGGTGTTCGCTATAGCAAGATGATAACGGACTTCTTGTGGTCAGAAATTGAGGATATGGACCTGGACAATAAGTGGTTCCAACAGGATGATGCCACATACCACACAGCCAACAAAACAATAGCTCTTTTTTATCTCACGTCGTGGCGATGTAAATTGGCCGCCACGATCATGTGATTTGAAACCGTTAGACTTCTTTCTTTGGGAATATTTAAAAAAAAAAGTCTACGTCAATAAGCCCAGAACAATTTAAGAGCTAAAGGATGAGATAATTCGGCACATTAACGACATTGAACCTCTATAATGTCTCAAAGTCATTGAAAATACAGACCATCGGATAGAAGTATGTCACCGAAACCGTGGCGAGCATTTGGCCGATATTTTGTTTCACAGATCCGATCCGTCTATCACAATAAAAAAATACTAAGAGAATTCTCTGAAAAGTTTTTGTTTTATTTACAATTAAAATTGTGCGTTTTGTTTGAACCACCCAAAGGAAGGCAACGAGCAACTAGCAGCTGTTAACTTCACTTTTCAAGTTAAATTACAATGCAGATGCCAGCTGGCAACACTACTTAAGTTCGGTTGCCATTCATAATCGACACCCATAAAGCTGAATTCACTCATTGTGTCTAAACAAAAAATTTGTTCGAACAAATTTTCTTTATATTGAATTTGACGTCTCTCTTTTTGAAACTCAATAGAAAAAACAAAAATTCCAGACAAAATGTATGTTTAGGCACAATGAGTGAATTCAGCTTTATGGGTGTCAGTTATGAATGGCAACCGAACTTAAGTAGTGTTGCCAGCTGGCAGCTGCATTGTAATTTAACTTGAAAAGTAAAGTTAACAGCTGCTAGTTGCTCGTTGCCTTCCTTTGGGTGGTCCAACCAATCAGCATAAGTCTCGGCTTTGTCGCAACTACTTATGAGAGAAATAAAAATGGGATTTCATTTGACAGATACGACACTTGACTTTTTTTTTTAAATTAAGCTGTCGTAGTTGGGGAATCACTAAATCGTTTTTGGAAACAAGAAATACTGTCGGATTGTTGAACGTTTTTAAAATGCACTACTGCTGTTCGCTTAAATCTAATCAGCGTTAAATATAATTTAACTTTTTTTTTATTCCCCACTGTAACTACATACAGAAATACATAAATTAAAATGAAGTTATTTTTATTTCTGTTAATATTTTATTAGCGTGTCAAATTGTTATTAAATTTATTCAAATTAACAAAAAAAAAAAAGAAGTGTATCAAAAACCTTCAAAAAGACCCATAAAAAATTACTTAAAACATAAACTTATAATAGAAAAAAAATTTCTAGTAATAAAAATATTAATAAATACTTTTATTAACACAAAATAAATCATTTAGAAAATAAATAAAGTCTCTTTAAAGTTTGCTCTTTTTTCCTTATTATGTAAGTATAAGAGCTTAAAGCGTTTAAGTTTTTCGTTGTGTTTACAATTTTCAACACATTTAAGCCCTTACAAGTATTCTTTGCTATTTAATTTATATTTTAATTTTTATACAAATTTGTTTTTAATGCCAACTTTTATAATTGTCTACGATTTAAAAATAACATTTTCTAAAAATGTACATATGTGTGTGACTACTTAAAAATATGGGTCATCATAAGTACTCATGCGGTTCTTTTGTTTTAGAGTTTTATTTTTTATTTATTGCCCATAAATATGTTTTTATGTTAACATTTTAATTTTGTTATTTATAAACCAGTCCTAAATGTATGTCAACTTTTGCGTATCATTTGTGTGTGTTGTTATTTAGGAACTTTATAGTTTGGTAAGGATTAAATACACTGGTAAACACCAATTAAGCCACACGAAATCTAATAGTTAATACTTTGCCTCACCTACCTCCTTATCAGATTACTTGTGATGTATTAATAAGTATAACCTGTACTACGACATTAAATGCAAGAAAAATAGCCGTAAAACTAATTGTGATTTTAATTTAGTGATTTGTTGAGATTGTGTGAATATGTATGTCATTTGTCATTACATTTGTATCATAAAAAAATTCTCTAAAATAAGTAATACAATTTAAAAATATTAATTTTTAGTTAAACGTTAAGTCAGGGAGTAAATAAAAGATACACTGCTTGGCTCACAAAATGCAAACGATATTTTCTTTCGAATAAATATATTTCAAACAAAAAGAAATTTAAACTTTTTCCCCAATATTCATCCATATTCATAGCAAATTTTTAAGTTTATGAATATAGAGGTTTGTTTTTATTTGAAATATATTTATTCGAAAGAAGTTATCGTTCGCATTTTGTGGGCCAGGCAGTCAGTGTTTGAAAAAAAAATTATGATCTAGAAGAACATGCATATATATATTCTTTAACGAAATTTATTGGAAATTTTCTATGAAGTCATAAGTAATTATTTTTTTAAATATATAAAAATCTTAGTCAACATATTTTTTTTTTTATTATGTACTTATTTTTTCTAACAGTGACTTATCAAAGGTTAAAATAAAGAAGTGAAGTCCGTGTGGTACGAAAAAGATCAAATTTTGTTGCCCAGTAATATAGAACAACTTAGAAAAATTGTTAGGAAAAATAATATGTAAATAATAATGACGACCTCTCCTGGTTTAAAATTGCTTGTATTATTTGCATTCAAGCTTCCCATATTTTCTAGTTTTGACACTTTTATCACTGTTATTTTTTCAATAATAACATAATGTTATTAGATATTGTAAAACCATATTTTATCAGCCTAAAAAATATTTACAAATAAAGGCATAAAGTCCTTATATATTTTTGCAAGGAAGGAAAAAAGTTTAAGTAAACACTCATGCTAAAACAAAATAAACCCTTAAAGTTCATTAGCGGCTTTTATTAGGAATTATTTAATAAAAGGAAACAATATGTTTAAATTTTTTTTCTTTTTGCTAGACAAACAATAACCTAAAGTAAAAGGAGGAGGAAAAATCAATGATATCTTATTGAGAATACAAATATAAAAACAAACTCTTCTATAAACTAAGACAATTTAATATATTTACATACATATATGGCTAACTCGCAAGGTGTCATATCATGTCATATTGTTATAATGTTATAAAATTTTACAATAGTATAAAAATACTGTTGTTGCTTTTCAAACAAAATATGTTCTTACTCTTACTACTCTGTGTGTTATGTTTATTGGTTTGTCATAACCAATCAGCAGACCCCTGCGTCATACTCCTAAAAGCTAGATGTGCTGAAATGCTAAGTTTCTAATAACTTTCAGGAGCCGCCGCCACTGACATACGCTAAAAAGGTCTTGTCCCGAAAAATTAAACAAGGCAGCCGAACATTTTTCTACAAATCGCCTCCGCCGATAAGATTGGCCGGCACAGGTCTCTGCCAATCAGCTGTTTTATTTATGTTTACTTTTCAGCCAAAAATTCTAAATCTTAACAAATTCAAAATCATGTTTATTCACTTGAGTTAGCCATTAAAACGTCTAAAATATACTTTTCGCAAAAACCGTCTATTATTTTAGTTTTTTTACTTTTCGACATTGTGGTCGCAAATGTTTACAATTGTTTTGTTTTCTATTGTTTGTTTTATATCAGCTGATTTATACTTGAAATATCACACTTAGTTATGAGGGGTCGTTCACAACAGTCATATTTTTTCATGCTATTATTATTAGACATATGATTTTATGAGACCTTGTGAATTAGCGAATAGTTTATATATTAACATGAGTTTGTATATTTTGTATAAAGATACATGGAAGTGACAGACGATATATGCAAGGAACACATGTTGCGTGTGTGTATGTGCTCTTTAAGATTAATAAAAAAATAAAAAAAAAATGGGGAAAATAGGTAAGTTGTGCTAGAAAATTTTTTTCATTTATAAACTACACAAACCTTTAAAATGGCGAAATAAAATTATAATTTACAACCAGGACAACATATCTATCTTTTCACCGTCACCGACAATTCACCGATATTTTGTTATGTCAAATATTTTAATTTTAATCTGACTGATAGTTCTATCAGACTACGTCCTATAACTAACTCTTTAAGTAATCAGCAATTGTTTATATTACAATTTTAATGGCCAAATCCAGTTGTCATTGGTATAGCCAAGCCAGTGATGTTTAGCTCTTAGTTTGCCATTAGTTAAGGCATTAAAATCATGTATAAGTTAAACAATAGTTATCATGTTAGTTTACAAAAAGTTGACTACTGACTGTGAATTTCGGCCTAAATAAATACTCGAACTTAAACAGTTAATTAAGCAACGCTTTAAAGCAAGGTTGGCAGCCGATACCGTTATTAATACCGAAACGTCTAAAAATAATTACCGGTATAGATACCGATACTGAAATAATTTTTTTGTTTTTGTGTTAAAAAATACAAAAAAACCCTAACAAACAAATGTAGGAGGGAACTTATATTTATATGGTCACTGATATCATTCTCATGTTTGTCACAAACAAAATATGGTTGTTGACATCTTTAAAGCCAATTTCAATATCATTTAGGTGCATTAACTAATTATCTGTTTTGCTCAAACCCATTGGCGATAAGGACTAATTAAAAATATGTTGCTCTTAGATTATTGTTATCATATATTTTAAGATTTATTTATAATTATTCATACAAATAATTGTGGTAATCATACATTTATGTGGTTCAATTACTCGCCAAAGATTTACTTTAAATATTATATGGTTTTGGTAATCACATGGGCAATTGCAGTAACCAAAAAATATTAAAAGAATCTGTGATCATGTTTCGCGACCATATTGAATTTTTTTTACTCTTCTTGCAATAAAGTCTTTAATTTCCAATTTCGACTCTTTAAAACACAAAATAAATTTTTTTTAAACATTAACAGAAACATTTTGTACTTTAACCTTTATCACGAAAATTTTCTATAACTTAATTTCTAATTTACGATTACCTTAACTCTCAACAAAGGGACAGTATGCATCGGACCCAAGTGAGCTGCTTCTCTATCCTACCTCTGCAACTACCTGCTCACCTAACTCTCAACACTCGATATTAAAGCTTTTTAAAGTTTTTAATGACATTTTGTTTCTACTTTAACAAATGTTTTACTTGAATATTTTACTTTTCAATTGTGTATTCTGTTCTAATAGTCTCACTATATATAAATGTTTATATGTGTCCTTTTATACAGACGATTATTAGTCAATCAATCACGGCCTATTATTACAGGGATCTGGGCTTCTTTTTGCCGAATTTTTATTAACTTCAAACGTGAATTTTCCTCTGATCAAAATCCGTAAAACATTTATTTAAGTCTCCTTAGTTTCTCTTTTCGATATAGAAATTTTTATATTCGTATGTATTTGTTTCGACAGCCTAAACAGACACACACACATTGTCACAACACATAAACATGGGCACACAAACAACAATTATGATTATATTCGCTTTTGTACATGTTGTGTAGTGAAACGAGAAAATATATGTAGCAACGGTTGCTTGATGGTGCTGATGATAATGATGGTGACGATGATGATTATAATGCTGATGCTGCTGACGCTACTGATGACTATGAGATGCCCTCTTAATGTTTAAGCCAAGTGGAAAAAATTTTAAACAAAAAATAATATATTTTTAAAGAGAATCATATGGGTGTATAAAATCATGTTGTAAAATGTGGTGAAAATCATAACGCAAGGACTTGAAAAGAGCCAAGAGATTGGGTAGGCAGATAATAGCTACTACACACAAGTACATTGCAATGAAAACGACTATGAAACCAAAACCGCATAAACATGAGTGTGGTTTAATACACTTAAGAGCCAAGTCGATGGGGAAAAGATTGGTTGTACTTGGTGGCATATAGTAGCGATGAGATGTGGATCAAAAATAAATAAATAGGATAAAACAAAGAAACATAAAATTGTGATAAAAAATATAGATAAAATAAAAATAGCTGAAACGTAAAATTGAAAATCTTTAATCCTTAAAATAAAAAAAAAGCCAAAACTTTTACCTACCAATTTGATTTATTTTTACAACAATTTCACACATACCTGCAAAGAGACCAAACAAAAAAGAAAACAATAAAATAATGTTAATGTGGTTTTAAATTTTGTTTACCAAATATTACTGTTGAATTGAATTTAAAAGCTAACAATAACAACAACAAAAAAGAACATTTATATTATTTTTCTGGCCTAAAGGACTCTACACTTTTTTCCCACTACAGAAATATGTTTGTAGTATTTATCTACATTTATACACGCACACTTGCACCGGAAGGACTTATTCACACTGCAAAACTTCACAACAGCCATCACAATACATTTTATGCCATATAAAACAGACGGAAGGCCATACCGATAGAGGAGCGAACAATCAAACGGACGCATTGTATAACAGATTTCATAGACTAGTGTAATGTATAATAAATGACAATATTCTTGTGAAAAAACTTCCTATAATTGAATTGTTTTTAAATTAAATTTCAGTTGAATTCAGCAAATAAATTTACAAAATTGTGTTTATGAACGTGCAATTGTGTCATAATTTAATTAAGGAATAATCGTTACTTTTACACTCAAAGTTAAAAAAGTCCTTACCATATCTTTTTTTTTTTTTTGACTACATGGAGTAAAATTAGTAAGTGTAATGGAGTAAAATATTCAGTGCCATGTATAAACTCGTTTATTTTGTTGATTGCCTTCTGTACAATTCAAGCAATAAAATAACATGTTGTCATATGAAAGCAACTAAAAACATTCACACCATTCGCTCAGTTTTCGTTGCTTTTTGTGTGTATTGTTTGTAAATATTCAGTTTTGCTTTAGGTTTTGTGTTTTGGTGTAGTTAAGTTTTGAAAAATAATGAACTGCGAGGAAGTTTTATATAAAATAAATTGTGCTGTTTTGCGTACCATTGAAAAAAAATTTAAAAATTTAAATATGGCAAATTTTTTCTATCATACAAAACTAACATAATGAAAAGAAATGTATTCAATCAATATTAAAAACATTCATACTATTCGTCAAGTATTTGCTGCTTTTGGAAATGTAAACTTACTTTTGAAGAAGGCATGAAATGCATGCATTTTTATTCGTTACACCACTTTTTATGAATAGTGTTATACATTGCTTTACTGAATTTATGTATATTGTCAGAAAAAGCCCCACCTTTGTCAATGTATTCATAAGCATAAAATAGAGCATTCAAACCATTCACTGGTGTAAATCTTTTTTGAATTTTCCTACACCTAGCAGATTAAGTCCTTACATTAAATATTTAAATAATTGAAAGTTCGTTTAGGATCAAATAAAATCAACCAATTAAAGTATACGAACGTGTAATTGTGTCCTTAATAGATTTTGCAAATAATTTTTATATTTCGCCCAAAAACAAGTGAGTCATTCAAATATCATTTTTTATAAGATCTTCAAATGTAGTTCTTAAAAATGTTAAAATCCATACAAGAAGCCGCTAAAAATCCCCTTCGTTAAGTTCTTATGAACTTTCCATTAGCAATGAAGTTATAAGAAAGATGTACATAAGTATTGTATAAGAAAGGGTTTAGTCTTGTATGCACTAAAAATGAACGTACCCTAGGCTTTTTAATACGTAACAGAAATTTCGTCAAGTTATATCTTAAAATCAGGAAGCTGTTATTAATCCTTTTTCTTAAATACATACTTATTAAGCTGGTAACTGGTACTTTTCAGTTTTTATTCTGGCTCTAGTTCAAATATTTTAAAATTAAAATTTTTTAGAAATTTTTTATTTTTTATTGTGATAATGAATGATAATAATTTTTTTGAAAGTAAGTTTTAAATGAACTAGAGCCAGAATAAAAACTGAAAAATAATTGTCTTAAAACAAATTAAAGTTCGTAATAAAAAGAAACATTCATTAAAAAACTCTTATCAAAAAAATTTGCTTTTATTTAAATGTCCCTAAGAAAAACGTCCTGCAAAGTTTAGCTGCTTTATAGCAAATCTCTGAATTTTTCCATTTTTAAGTAAAATAAACTTTGGAGAAATTAAATATTTATTTAATTTTTTTTAAAATATTTTTAATGAAACAACAGGACTTGTTCGCTCAATAGAAATAGCTCATATTCAATAAAACTAGGTACACGAATGCCCAAAAGTATCTTTAATAGATACAAATAATAAAAAACCTAATATGAACTTATATCAAAGAAGCTGCTCATATAACCTTTTTTTGTAAACTTTTTTTTTATAAATTTAAAAACTTAAAAACTGTCCATCTTAAAAGACATTAGGTATTTTTAGATGCAAAGAAAACATATTTTGATTGCCGTTAATTTTTGGACCTTACACTATTTGCAAATGATCAAATTACCAAAAATTTATAAATAATGAGTTTGCACATATGACATAAGTTCGTTAATAGTAACATTTAACTATAAGTTAAAGTTATTTATTATTTATTTACCTAAAATACAATCATTCATCTTCGACAATTTCCTTTAAAGGCTTTTAAAGATACAAGCAAATAAATATTAAATATTTACCCTACTGTTTGCCTACTACGCAAATGAACGCATATAAGTGTCCCTAGCGCGTATACATTAAAAAAAACCTGTTTAGAATAAGCAACAAAGAAGTTACCCATATATCCTTTGTTAAATAAACTTCCCTTAAATATTAAAAAAAAATATGAAACTTTCTGCAGACAGTCCCCGGCAAATAAAAGCAATTAATATTTCTTATTTATTTACATTTGCTTGCCTATGACGATAAATTGTTTCCTTTTAAAAGTCCTTTAAAATCTTTTAAAATAACATAAATACCACAAACTATGTAAATGAAAGCTTCTAAGTGCCCCAAACACGTATACGCCATTAAAACATGTTTAGAATTAAAAATAAACATGTGGCCTATACATCCTTTTTTTTATGAATTTTACATAAATATTTAAATAAATTTGAAATATTCTTCAAAAAGCATTGAAAGTTCAAAACGTTTTTTTTTTTAATACCAATTGATTTACTTAATTTTTTTTTATTTTTCTTTTACACAAAAGTCCTTTAAATCCGTTATAATAATGCAAGCGCCGCAAAAAAACGAATATTAACGCACAAATATGTTCTTAGTACGTGTAGGGGGGTACAATTTTTTTTTTTGGAAACGAATTCGTAGAATAAACTTCAATAAAAAAAGGCATTTAAATTTAAAATTTCCTTACAAAAATAATATTTTTGTTATGAACCTTGAAAATCCCTTCATATTTCTAAGATAAATATTTTGAGGCAAATAACTTTTTATACCCTTCACACACACACATGTGTTAAGG
>NDXZ01010802.1:0-11546 GCA_003055125.1 Paykullia maculata
AATACTTTAACGTAGATAAATTTTCACACAAATTTTTTGAAAAGCATTTGCTTTCCAAAATTTTTTTTGATATTTAAAATCGCTTAGTTTTTTTTGAATTATGTAATAAAAATCAAAAGCATAATAATAATAATAATCAAAAAAATAATAATAAATCAGACGAGTGGTATTTTTTTTCTATTAAATTCTGGTGGTGGGGGTAAAATATCTTCAGAAAAAATAACCAAAATACGGAGGTGTGGTAATTTTTACCCCAGCATTAAGAAGATTATAAAAACCTCAGGTGCTAATATTTAATAGTTTCTTCAAAAAAAAATTATAATAAATACCACAAAAGTATATTTAACTTAATAAGAATTATATTGACTTATTGTAATGACACTTTACAGGAAAAAAAATATAAACAAAAAAATATAAAAATACAAGAATAAACAAATATCTTAAATTCGATACGTTTTTTTTTTGTTTTGTCTCATTTAATAAATTAAAATAAAATTTTAACAAAACAAACAAAGGTATACAAATATTTGTAGAAAACAGGGCCAATTTCAGACACACATTTTTATTTTTTTTTTTTGAAAATAATAAAATATTTGAAGAATTTTATTGTCACTAGCTGTTTAACATGGCATAAAGCTTATAATATATTCGTTTGTGTATCTAATTTCACATGATCTTTGTGGTAGAAAAACATAGAAACACAGTAAAAGAAAATAATGTATGTGTTGAGTGTCTTCTGCTTAAGCTCTTATATTACATTAAGTGGTAGTATGAGTAGCAGTTGAAATGCTGACACAATAATAATCTTTGAGAAAATCCTAAACAGAAAACAAAAGTACGCAACAAAAATTTAAATGTTGCATGGAGAAATGTAACGTTTAAATTCCAAATTCTTTATGAAATAATTGTCATGCTTAGGAAGTGCTTGAAAAAGCTTTTACACAATTTATCCTGCTTTTTAACATTTTAAAAGGTCTAAAAAAATTGTTGTTTCTTTCAACTTAAAAACAAATTTTAAAATTTACTTACGATGTTTTATAAAAAAAAATCTAAATAGAAAAGATGTTTAACAAAGTTGTGTAAATTTAAAAAATTATTACGATAACTCCTACATGATGAAATTTTTCATAAAATTAGTTGAATTAATTTTTGTTTGTTAACAAGAGAGGAAAAGGAGGTGTTTTTTTCATTGCTTAAGTAAAGTCTATTAATGTGTGGAAGCCAAATTGTAACACAATTTTCTATTTTTTTGCCAAGAATATACAACTCTTGCAACTTTGCCTAAAGTTGTCTATGAACTTTGTTTTTCTTTGATACCTGCCAATAAACAAATTTGTAAAATACATTTCTACTATAAACAAAATGGAGCTACAAATATTTATTTACCAGTTTTTTATCAGAAAGAAAAAAATGTAACAAAGGACATGTGCAAGGATAACTTTTTTGCATACATTCATACACAGATATCTTTATTTTTACGATATGTCTATGGCTGTTTACGATTTAATAACAATTTGTGACATTTGAATAAAGAATTTGTGTAAAGTTTTCTGTCGCCATTTTTATGATGAAATAAAACAAAAAAATTTAATTTTCGTTTTCTAATTTTGTTATAATTTTTTTAATATTCCTAAGAAATGTAAAACATATATTAAATTTTTTTTTTGCTTACTGCATTTAAATTAATGACATTTTAATTAAGCCTTAAAACCACATTAAACTGTAATTAACTAAATGACTTTTTCTTTTCATAGCCTAAGTGGGTGGAAGATTAATAAACTGTTTGATTTTTTAATGAAAAGAGTGGAAAATATCGATAAATGTGATGCATGTGTGTCTGCTTAGTTTCATACACACAAATATATATAGATTTTTGTATTCAACAACAACAATTTAAGTTTCTACGCCTGTATTATTTTACATTTAAATAAAATTATGCTTTACAAAAAATAAGTTCTGCAAAAAAAATACAAGCTTAAAATTAATTGGTCATTTCCGTAAATGCTTTCTTTAAAGTAGTTAAACAAAACAATAGTCCCTTTTAAAATAACATTACATCAGCCACATCAAACTGTGGCTGAAGTGGGTTTTGCATTAATTTTTCTATAATTATGTTGACTTTGACTGACACCAAGCGATTTGAAAAAATTATTCAGTATTTTCCGCATTTAATCGTGTATTTCTTCTAAACGACCATAATTTCTTAATTAAATTTTTGCCAAAATTCTACACCAATTTGGCGACTATTTTATTACATTTTGGTGCCCGTTTTATTCATGGATCGTTGCTTTACAATGTGTTTGCCACTTAGGACTTACACCTTTAATATTTTTTGTTTCCACATTTCATTACATTACTTTTCGCCGTCTTGCTGAGAGGAGAAAATAATTACACTAATTACGACACAGATAATGAAATCGGAAAACTTTAATGAAATCATTAGGTATAAATTAGTGTGACAAAAGGAAAAACTTTTTGTCTGCTTTTGTAAGTAAAGACAAATGTCGCTAACAAATGAACCACTACTAGCTGATGATGTGGGTAAATTATTACAAAAAAAAAAGTTAAACTAAAATGCTGGTTACAAAAAAAAAAAAAAAACAAAAAAGGAAAAGTAGCTGATTGGAATAATAGTTGTGTTTAGTTAAAAAAAAAAAAAAGCTATTTGTATTTGCAAAAGAATTTATCATTACATTTATGTTATAGTTTTTCTTTGTCATCTGTTGACATTCAATTTGCTTTGTTTCATTTTTATTTTTGTTCTCGTAGCTGTAGTTTATTTCTTTTTGGTAAGAAATAAAAATAAGGATTGTCTAGGAAATATTAAAGTTTTAGCTAAAATTTGTATAGCCTTCACTAAAGGTGAATATAAGGTATATATAAGTTTATCATTCCGTTTGTAATTTTTACAATATTCATTCGCGACCCCATAAAGTATATATATTCTGAATCCTTATAGATAGGGAAGTCGATTTGGCCATGTCCGTCTGTGTATTTGTCCGTTTGTAGAAATCAACTTTTCTCAGCCTCCCGATATCGTGCGGAGACGTTATTGGTATCAAACGATCAGAGATTTATGCTATTGAAAACAAAATTACGAGATATAAGCAAACAAACAAACATTTTTTTTTTGTTTTTTTACACAAAAACTTTTATATTTGTGTGTAAGACATGTCTTTTGTGAAGTTTCAAAAGAAAAAAATTTTCGAGATATAAGCAAAACAATTTTTTTTATTTTTACCCAAAAAATTATTATATTTGCATTTTTGGGAAGTTTGAAAAAACTTTACTAATTGGCCCAGAATCAGCAAAGATATGGACGAAAAACCTATATAGACTTAAATAAGTATCATAAAAAAGTCAAGATTTCTAAGACTTTAAATACCTTTCAGACATGTAGATACATACGTATAAATATTCACACATAAATACATACGTACATATATATATATATACATACATAAATATGTATATGTACATATATACACACATACAACCATACATAAATACACGTAGTGAAGGGTATATAAGATTTGGCACAGCCGAATACTGCGCTCTTACTTGTTTAAATAAAAAATGTTTCTAAACAGCTGTTTAATAAACTATTATACTGAATGAATATAACATATGTTTATTTAAGCAGACCTTACATGTGTAAATTGTAACATTAAATTTGGGTGAAAAAAATTAAAGTAAGATTAAAAAACCCGCATTTGAATCTATGTTTGTTAAATATATAAAAGAAAAAAATAAAGCACTCAAGATTTATACGACGCCAAGTACTAGCAATCAGAGTCTAAGAGAAAACTTTGCTATATAAGAGCTCATATATTTAAATCTTATTTTATAACAAAGAAAAATTTTAAAATCAGTCAAGCCCTATACTATACTCTAGAGTATATAAGAAAAATTGATAAAATTACAAAATTGTATCGAAAAATGGCGTTTTTTTTTAATATTAACTGCTTTCTTGGCTAAAACAACCGCTTGTAGTAACATGCAATAAACAACTAGATGTGTTTAGCTTTTGTTAACTGTATTATAAGGAAGCCTTGGCTTAACATTGCTTATATTGTGGTAGTCACCCCTTGTGTATATTACGTTCACTGTTTTACGAGAGTCAAACTTTTAAAGAGAGCGTAATTAAAATTTGGTATTAAGCTCTTTATTGAGAGAAATGTTATGTAAAATGAAGACAGATATTATACAGTTAAACATTTAAAAAGCTGCTCTTTATAAAATGGAAACAAAAATTTTCCATGCTTTAATTTATTATTTCAAAAGAGATGTTTAAGCAAATAATCTTTATTTAAAATAAATGCTTAAAAAAAGGCATTAAAGTGACAGTTTTGATACGTTATATATTTATTGTCTAAATAAACGCAGTTTTAATTTTTTTTTAATATAAATGTACACAGAGGGAAAAAAGATTTAAATTATGCACGAAATGTTGTCAAACTAAGAACGAAATAATAAAAAATATTATATTTTCTCAAATCAAGATCGAAATGTTGTCAAATCGAGAACGAAAATCTTAAAATACCAGACGTTGTCAAATTGTGAACGACCTGTATATCAATCAAGAACGTTTTGTTGTTAAATAAATAACGAAAAGTTTAAAAATACCTGATTGTGAACACACGGATCTTGTTTTAATACTTATTATTTTGACAATTCTATTTTATGTGCGTGCGATTTAAAAATATTTAAAAAAATGGAAAACTAGCAAAATTACATACGTATGAAAATTAATGAAATTGTAAATATTATTGTGGTAGATATCATCTTTAATAAAACTGTGCTTAACGCTTAATGATTTTGCACGTTTAACTGAACAAATTTGCACTGTTTTTCATTTGTTGTCGAAATAAAAGCGGCTGTTGTCGAAATAAGCACCAGGTGTTCATAGAAATTTGACACCATCCGTTGTCAAATCAAGTAGAAACGTGCTTTGCTCATTTTTGACAACGGATGGTGTCGATTTCGGTGTTTTTCGAACGGTTTTTTCCCCTCTGTATATGTACTTTCTTTTTTGTAATAGTCTGTATCGTTTAATTATGAATTTCGAATTTCAAAGTTAATGCTGGAACTTAAAAGTTACAAGTTTTTTAGTATTAACGCAAAACGAATATTTTACTCTCTTATATAAGAGGATGACATGCCATCCTTCTACTATAACAGATATACTCAGCTAAAACCTTATATTATTTTATAAAAAGTTATATTCATACTAAAGAAATTTCAACATTAATTTTACAAGTAAATTACATATTTGCATATATTATTAAAAATTGAGCTCTTCTTCAATAAAAAAAAACCATTACCTGTTTCCGATATACAATTGTCTGTTAAAAATAATACCAACGCCAAATAAAGTTAATAAATTTTTTTCACGTGAATTTATGTTCACAAAGTGCTTTCTATAATGCAATAAATGATGTTTTTTTTATGTTTTGTTAGGGCTTAAATAAGTTACAAATTTAATTATGTAAAACAACCGCCTGTTTTATAGTTTCCTCGAAAGAATTCACTGTCTCATATCGTTATAAATCATATTATTTTTAATATTGACATGCTCTTTTAATATTATTAACCTTCTTTGTTATTTTGTGTCTGTATTGCACTACTATTCAAGTACTACTACCAGCATACTTTGTTTTTCATAACAAAAATCAGATATTTTGCATACTCGCCTTCCGACATTATTCAAAGAAAAACAACAACAACAGCAAAAAACTGAAATAAGTTACTGCAACATTAGCAGCAGTGGCAGTAACTTTAATCATAAAGTAACCTTAACATTTATGTTGTCAACAACAGATGTTGTAAAATTTTATGAATGCAATAGCACATCAAAAGTATGATTTTAAAGCTGTTGTGCAAAAAACAAAAGAGAATAAAATATACAAATCATAGGTCGCAGAACACGTACATACATACATACATATGTGTTATAATATATATAATGCCATAGAAGGAAAATACTACTAAACAGATTTTAAAGTAAATATATTACAAAGTTGGTACAGGTTAGATGGAATAAAATTTTTTCATAAGTTTAAAGTCCTTAAATATTTTACCTAAATAAAAACATATATTTTAAAAATATTTTATAAGAATATTTCTCACTTTATATGGTTTACTTAATAGAATACTTTTGATACAAGAATAACAAGTGTTGGTTTAATTACTTTTAAGAAGATTTTACAAATTTTTATAAACTATTTTGTTTTTATATAATATTAAAAAATTATAATAAGATTCTATTTAAAACAACTTAAAGAATTTAATACAAAGTAGGTTAGGCTAGGTGGGTAGCTTTTAAAAACGCAAGTTCATTTGGAGGCCAGAAGTATTATTCTTATATTTTTCGACAAAAATGACAAACCATAAATCTATTTACGAAAGTCAATAAGTGCCTCAATATCTCAATCCTTAACAGTTACTTAAGTAAACATTATTGCAGATCGAAAAGAAACTGAAGAACTCTTTCTCGCAAGACAGCTCCTGCTGTAGTCGTTGTAGGAGAAAGTAAAATGTTTGTCCAAACATGCAGTGCGTAGTAGAAGTTCCTACCAGATATACTATATAACTCAAGACTTAGTAGTAGCTTCTTTGTACTAATCGAAAAATTCGGAGATATAAGATAAATAAGCTCCGAGATTAAGGATCAAATTAAAATTTTGCCTTGCAAAAGCTAGTCTGGCAACACTTAAAGTAAGGAAATTCAATAGCCAACCCTTCGTGTGAATGCGGTGGAGTTTACTAAATGTTAATCGCACAACGTTCGAATTTGTATATTTTATATTATTTTTTCTATAATTATAAATTAATTTGTTCTACAATTTTATGTTAGGACTGTGGATAATAATTTATAATACAGTTTATTTACGAGCAGAGAAAAATTCAGTCTTATATTAATACTATTAAAGGTAATTTATAGATATAGAAAAAGGGGCTCGAGTCTTAAAATTTGTACTCTATTTAAATATTGCAATTTATTTTTTATTTAACCTTTTGTAAAGTAAAACATGCAAAGGGTATTGTACGTATGTACGTTTTTCCCTGGTAGGCAATATATTTATTTTAACATGTTGCATGTTATGTCCTATCAAACAACCACCATACCAAAGACATTGTACACAATGGCTATACCGCATGTGACACTACACAAGGGACTAGCTGACCAAAGACAAACAAGATACATGCAAAGATACAGTTTTTAGTTAAGTAAGGCAGACACACAAAAGCAGCAATATCGAAAACAGAAAAAAAATCAACTCTTTACCAAATTTTTACATGTTTTGTGTAAAAAAAACGAATTCAAGCATTTAGATATCCTTTTAATAAATAGCATTGCATTTGTATTTAAATAAGTTTTAAAATGCTAATTGCTATTAAAGGCCCTACCTACCTAGTATTTTCTTCATATATTTTTGCTAATGAAAACACTTAATTGGAGTTCACTATTGGCAACATATTAACGCTTGATTGCTTAAAGACTATCGCTGTTCGATCAACTATATTAAAACGCACGTTGTAAAAGCAAAAAACTAAATTTTTTTTATATAAAATCTGGAATTAAACTCTTGCCGACAGAAACGCGTTTAACACATAAACGTATTTTCAATCACAAATGCATCTGTATTTAAATCAGTCAAGTGAAAATTTTTAATGAACTTTGCTTTTGTTGTAAAGCTTTTTGCTTTACACAGCCTGGTTCTATATTCGAGTAAAAGCACTATATATGAACATAAAGCAAAAAGTTAAAGATATAAGAAAATCCAAGAATTTAAGACAAGGAAGGTATGGAGTGCAATAATTCAACATCCAACTTTATGTAACTACAAATAGCAGTTGCAGTTGTTAATGTAAATTAACAATTTGTTTCCAAGCGTTTAACTCTTTAAAAAAATACTACTAAAATTTTTAAAATTTAAAATTTCATATGCAGCAAAAATAATTTAAATTAACTAAAAATGTTATATTTACAACAGCTTTTATATATATTCATGTTTTTTCAAAGCCTAGTTTTAAGCTTTAAAATCACCTATTAATCAGCCTATTACAAAAATTGTACCATTTTTTTCATCACAATTTAAATATAAATAATATAATCAATTTAAATTTAAAAATATATACATTTTTTTCGGTTAGCTATTAACAATGTTTGTTTAATTTTTAATACAAATGATTTGAAAAATTAAAGTCACATAAATAGACACTCACATACTACCGGGTATAAGCACATACGTATTAGAAAAAATAACTTAAGGTAAAAGCAAAACAATATTAGTCATGACTTTTGTGGCCCCAAAAGCAATAAACTAAAACACAAAATTATAACAAACCCAAGGGTATAGTAAACGAAACGATTATAGTAAAGATTGTTAAGAAATTTAAACATGTTTTTAACGATTTTTACGCTTTAAAGCAAATCTAATATAATATTTTGATTTATGTATTCAGCCAAAATTTTTAAAATCTATTAAAACTGAAGCATATTGCTGACCACACCTTGTCATTTCACCTTTAATTTCTAATTCTGTTTCTTTATATTAGATTTAAAAAGTTAAAAATAAATTTCTTTTGTACTTTTAGCTGACGGCGTTAGTTGTCATATAGCTTAGAAATATTCCTTAACTGCCAAAGTTCTAAATTTTGCTCAAAATGAATATTTTATTGGAAAGATATGTTTTAAATAATTCTTTATTATCTTTCCTTCTCTTCTTTACTCTGGAAAAACATGCATAACGGCTTCTTCTCTGATACAATAAACACTGTCGTAGTTATCAGAAAAGCGGTACAGAAGAAACATTGTTTCAGCTTCTCTGCGAATGCCCCGCCCTTTCTGTCAAGAGGCACAGATTCCTGGGCCTGGAATGACCTACTGAGATACCAACTACAACAGGATGGGTCTAGTAATTATTTCTCCCAATGGACTTTCTGCCCTAGACACGGTACATTTGACGAGTAGTGTGGTCCTCTCAAACGGCATAATTGGATTCCACTTGACAGTTTGCGCGTAGTGAACTACCATGTAAACCAACTAACTAACAAGTTTTGCCATTGAAAAACTATGGCCGCTTAATATTTTTCTGAAGAATTTAAGGAGAAAAGTTAAGGTTTGCCAAGTTGCTCTTAGAAAGTACAGCTTTCCTTTGCATGACTATGAAACTTCAATATAAAATTAACCAAGTTCTATCGATATCAATAGACAAGATGGATTTGTTTAACTTTGGAACAGAAATTCTTTTTTATGCACGAATGATTTAACTTTAGGTATATCATTAACATTAAGGAGGGTTTTGAGAAACTAAAACATTTTTTTCCTTTAAAAGTTTCCATTTTTCTTTCAAGTAATCATTATTTACAAACAACAACATAAAAATATGTGTTTATTAAAATCTGTTAGAGCAAATAAATTGAGGAGAACAAAAACTTGTTTCAAGTTGGTATTAAACAAAGATATTTTATGCATGACTTCGAAAATGTCCATAAATTTTGTTTCCTGTCTTCCTTACTGAAGACAAAAAAAAATGACAATTTTATTTTTGAAAATTTTGACTACAAAATTGCCAGCTTTATGGTGCACCTTAAACAAACAAACATTATTTTCTGCTTATTTGTTAAAAACATTGTTAGAATAACAAATGTGTTAAGCCCCGTCACATATACAAACATATTTTAAATATTTTCTTTATATTTTTCTAAGTTCCTCGCTACTAATGTTTTTTTGTTATAATAAAAAAAAAAAAGAAAAACTTTTCATATTTTTTGTTGGGGGTTTTAAAGTGGAAAACTTTTTTTGTACGTTAAGGCCTTTACACGCCTTTTGGTTAAGATCATTTAATTTAAACAATTTTTAAGAGCAAAAAAATGTTCAAAGTAAAGAAAATTTGCCATCAAGTGTATTAAAGAAGAATATATAACAAGATAATTTAAATGATGTGAAAAACTTTAACTTGGGCATTGGATTTTTCTTATACTTTTGTCGAAGTTACCAGATTGATTTTTTAATAAAGTATAATTTTTTTAACGGAAATTATCTTAATTATTATTCCCATTTTGTTTTTATTTTAAATCAAGTGATACAATAAAAAAAAATATACATTTTTTTGTTTTTATTTTGATATCAAAAATTCCTCTAATTTACATATGATCAAATAAAGATGGGCTTTATATCTTCATAACCACCACAATATTATTGGTGGCTTTTATTTTAACATATCACTTTCACAGTCGGACATTCGCTTGTTCAATTTTAAAAAAGGATTTATAAGCAGCTCTGAACGACCACTACACCAATTTAAAGTTCTTTCAAACTTCCTTTTATAAATTAATAGTTTTAACAATTTTAGAAAGAAGTTGCGCAACCATACCCCATATTTTATAGTCAATTTTAAAATCACAAAAATTATTAAGAAGGTTTAAGCAAAAAACCTTAATCTTTTTCTTAAACATTCAAATAAAGAAAAGTTTAAAAAAAATCCAAACACTAAGCACAAAACTTTTTTCGGGGAAATTATTGCATAAAACTGGCAGCACTGCTGTTTCTAGCCGACCGCCTTACTAAGCGTTTATTTTGTACTTCTTTCATTGTATTGTAGATGTAAACAATATTGTTGTGTTGTGATTGTGTTTTACCATCACGCCCAAGCATTTGAAAAGTCATTATTATGTGTTAACAATTCCATTATAAAGTTTTCTTATTAAAGAATTTATAAACGAGTTGACATTTCATTTTTCGTGTGTATTAAAAAACAATTCGTAAACTTTGTAAAACACTCAATTTATGGCCGTTTATAAGCAGGGGTAATTTTTATAAAAATATAAAAACAAAAGTAAATATTAAGAGATAAAAACACAAGAAATTGTAACACATGTAAAGCATACCATAACTTTAATGAAATTAAAAAAAAAACTAAAACCTTAACACAAGGGATAACATAAGACTTATAGCCTAGCCACTACAATTAAAAAAAAGCTCCTTTTATGCATATTAGAAAAAAAAATCGTTATTTTTAGACACACTTTTTGTAGTTAACTTTTTTATCCCTTATCTTACTATAAGTTATAAATTTACAATTCGGTTTTAAACTTCTGTCCAACTTATTTGCAATTAAGGAAATTGTATTTATCATATATTGAAAATAATAAACAAATACTTCATATGAGGATACGATATTTAACCTAAAAATTTATTTTCATTGGTTTTAAATGTATACAACGCAGAACATATTTTCAATAATTCTTAACCCTTGTTTTAATAAATTATCTACTTTTAAAGTTCTATCATCAGATTTTACTTTCATATCACATAGTTAAGATTTGAATATAAATTTAAAGTAATTCTAATTGTTATTGTTTTTTATCTTTCTTATATAATAAACATACTTTTAAATACAATTTAAAATGATTCAACTCTAGCGTATAATTAATTTAAAACAATACAAATTTCCTAATTCAATTACTCATACGCCTGCAACTAGTATTATAATTGTTTAGTTTTAATTTAGAAAATCCTATCTAATTTATGTTAAATA
>NDXZ01010810.1:17179-33718 GCA_003055125.1 Paykullia maculata
TTGTGAACTGGCATATCGCGTAACATTAAATTTTTTCTAATGAAACACATTTAACGTGAAGTTTATTTTTAATAAACAGTAATAATTATTAAACAAAACTAACAATATGTTGCATGCGCCAACGCGAATTTTACAACGTTTAGCCTTTAATGGGCAAACCGGCTTTGCTTTGGAATTTGTGAGATGGAGACGTAAGCCTCGTTGGTTGCCTACAGCCAAGAGTAAAATGTTCCGTGTGCCTGAAAGAAAACAACAAACGCCCGAAGAAAAAACCGAATTATTGCGTTTGCACAATAATTACAGGTATGCAGGTGACTATAGCCTCTAAACGAAAACTACCACTAAAATTTTTGTATCTAGAACACAATTACGTTCGGTGCGCCAGTATCTGATGGAAGAAAATCAACGTTTAGACGAAACTTCCACGGCTGGTCATTTTGTCTTAACAATCGAACAAGAGGAGGCTGAATTCCAACGCTGTTTAAAGGAAAATGAAAAATGGAATCAAGAGATTGCAGCCATAAGAGAGCAACGTTTGGTTAAGGAAAGACGTGAAAAAGCCGACTATATTAAGGAATGTTTGAGATTGGCCAAGGAACGCGAAGAAGAGCGAATGGAAAAAATAGAGGCTTTGGTAAAAAAAGAAAAGGTAAGTTCCTTTCAATATTTAAACGAAATACATTTAAGCTAAATCCATTTTTTTTTATTTTCCCTTACAGGAACTATCAAAAACCTTTATTAATCGTGAAAATCTTCAAAACGCTATTGATCATGCTTTGGCTAATCCCGTCGATCATAATTTCGCTATAGATTTACGTGGCAACATCTATCAGGGACGCACCAATAAACCTGGCAGTACTTCAGGTGGTCAAAATCTACAAGCGTTATCTAATTCTGAAGATCGTCTAGAAGTTCAAAACTAAATAAAAAATTTGCTTTTTTAGATTTAAGCCTCAATTACTGTTTATTGTTTTGAATAAAAAACAAATTTCTTTTCGTAAAACAAAAGGCCGTAAAAAACAGAAACAGTAGACCGTTGAAAAGCTGTATATACCAATATACATGTGAAATAAAATATTATAAAAAAAACTCTTAAATATAAAATGTATGTATGCTACAGTTGTTTATTTGACGTAAGATGCTGTTTAAGAAGTTGTTCCCAATCTGGTGTAGCGGTGATTTTGGCTTGTATGGGTCCTAAATTGATCATATTACCGCTGCGTTCCTCACGATTGCAACTTATCGACATTAAATCCTAAAATATTTAAAATAATAAAAACCATTATTTAATTTTTGACAAGTTAAAAAACCTGAAGAAATCCCGTCTCCATGCCCATATCTAGATCGAAATATGTTTCTCCCAGCATCAGTTTAGTTTTTCCCGATTTGTAGCGTATTAAACGTCCCACTTGTCCTTCTTCCATTTCCTTTAAAACATTATTCTTAATGGACTTTTTCTTTTTATCACTAGGATTTGCAGGTTTCGTGACATCTGCTGATGTTATCGGCTTTTCTGACATTTCTAGAGGTTCAGATTCTTCTTCCACACAGGGTAATGTATCCGGCAGCTATATAAAAAAATGTTGGCTAAACTTAAATGTATAACTCAATTTATAGACAACTTTAAACTTACTTGCATTAAAAATATCTGTGATTGTGAGTTGTTAAGAAGTTCCTCTAACGTTTGAGGATAACGTGGTATGGGTCTATTCTGTTGATCCGTTTGTTGAGCCACATGCAGCGCTTGTATTTCGGACGCTATAGCCATAGCATCTGCTAAATAAATGAAATTTATTAGTTCTTCTTAGTCACATTATTCATTAAGCAAGTTTTCTTTCGACAAGTTTTGTTTTTCTTACACAAAAAATTTCAGATACAGTACTCCTTTAATAATTTTGTATTTTATCGATTGAAAAATAAAACGAGTTTAAGAGTTCGAGTTCTCTATTATAAACTTGGACTTGCAGTAAAAAAGCTTGCAAAATGATAACCAACTTTTGTTTAATGATTTTAGTTTAATTCTCTTTTCAAATTATAACCAGAAAATTTAAATTCTCTCCAAAAAATTACCTTCATTAGAGCCACCCAATTCCGTTTTTGTTTCAGCCGATTCCAACTTAAGTACAGATTTAATATACTTCCATTTGACTAAATGGTTTAAAAATGGTCCAAGCAGGTTTTAATGGTTACATGTTATAGTTAAATTAATGAGGAAATAAAGGTCAAAGATTTCTTGTACTGTTGGAAATTGTAGGCGTTTCTTTAAGTGTGACCATGTTAATTCTATGTGCACTTTAATTTTTCCTTAAGAGTTAATATGGAATTTTTTTAGAAAGTAACCGGGTGTATACAAGATAGCATCCCAGCCCATTCTAATTTCCTTAAATTGTTTTTACTGTGTACTTACTTACCCTCATTTAATTGTACAGGTATCCTATCCAAATCAGTCTTTTGTTCTACTTCATCATCGTCATCAGCATCATCGAGGGACTTTAAAATAAATACGTCCTTGGCCAAAACAGCCTTTAAATCTAATTTCTTTTCACTTTTTAGCAAAGTGGGTTTTCTCATCGCCGACGGGGTGTCATCAACATCCCTGCTATAGGACGATGATCTAGACGACTGACGTATTGTGACAGCGCCAGCACCTTCCGAAAAAACACCAGTCGTTTGTATTAATGACGAGGAACCACCACGGCCACCTCTCAGCCCACCTCTGCCACCACGTTCTGCACCTCTTCTTGATCCTCTACCCCTATTAATAGTAGTGTCCTTAGAAGTTTTTACATTGCTGAAACAAAAATAGGAATTTTTTTTGCTCGTCGAAAAAAATTGAAAATTGTATTATATACTAACGTATTCTTATTTCGCACAACATTTAGATTGGGTAAAAATACTTTTTTGTTTGCTGTCCCCGCACCACCTCCTCTTCCACCCAAAGTCAAATCTCTGGCTGGCGTTAGAGAGGACAATTTCGCTGTTCCATTTGACATCAGACTTGTGGCAGATAACTCACGTTTAATCGTTGATATTGTTTTTTTTGTATTCGTTTCAGCCGTATCGACAGCTGCCGTCGTGGTGGATTTAACAGTACTTGAAGAGGCAGGCATTTTCACATTTTTAGAGGACATATGTTTATTTCGGTTTTACAATTTTTACAATTTGTGTCTAACGAGAATGTGAAAGATATAAAAATTTCATATATTAAAACTTTTTGCCAAACTTTATACATGAAAACAACGTTTTTAAAAAAACACAAAAGTCAAAAAAACACAGTTGATTAAAAAGGTAGTAGAAATGTGAAGTTGAGTTAGTTTGGAATTTCATTTTTAAAAAGAAACAGTGGTGCCAATGTAATAATATATCTTTTTTTTCTATTTCATGATCTATTATGTAAATTTTACTATACTAGAATAAATATATAAAAAGTAAATTTTAATGTTTAATAAATTGAACATATGTATGTACTTTAATAAAAATATATTGGTTTTGGTAAATTTATTTTTATCTGTCAAACTAGTTCTTGTTATATAGGTTTGTCATTCCGTTTGTAATTTCTTCAATATATGTTTGCAACCCATATGGGTTGCAAACAAATGTGTGGTATGTGTGGTATCAAACTTTTGGAAATACTTTCGAAAAAATCGGTATTGAAAACTAGCAAGAACCGGCTGAGATATAAACAAAAAAAGTCGACTGCCTCTTTTGTTTTAAAGTTTTTTTTAAACAAAAAAATTATTACATGTTATTGAATAAATTATTTGCATCCTTGAGACTACATAGATAGATAGACTACAGATATATGTACTTGAAAAAAATATATTCACCATAGTGAAGGGTGTATAAGATTTGGCCTAGACACATAAAGCGTTCTTACTTGTTTTAATTAAAACTGAAGAAACTATGTGTCTGACTTGAAAAGTTCAAAATGTTCAGTTTTCAAAACATGTATTAATAGATTTTATGGTACAATTACACCATACATGTATGTATGGGAGCCATTTGGTCAATATAAATTTGCATTATCTATAAAATTTGGAATTCAAATATGCGATGTCAATAATTTTAAAAACAAATTCGAATATGCCACCGTGCCGATATGTATACAACAAAAGAATTTTTTATGAATATGATTACTCTTAGTTCTATACGTTTTCCAACACTTTTTAGAGGAAAATGAGAGGGAAAGAAACCTAAAGAGCAGAGTTACATATTTTCGTATTGTACTAAAACGAGTTTCAGAACTTCTTAGTATGTGTTCGAACTTCAAAACGAGTGGATGTATAACGGAGGAAAACGAAGCGTATCCGTACAAGAAAAATACAAGTTCAAAGTATACTCATACAATTTTAAAATAAATTTACTAAAAATAAAACTACTGATAATTCTACAATTAAAAATTTTGTAACAGAATTTATCTAAATAAAAGTGAAAACAGTGAAATTTTTATGTTAAAAATGTCTGTATGCGTTAATTTTCAGTCTGCTTCAAATTAATCTAACACAGGAGTGGCAGGCAACAACAGCAAAAAAAAATTAATACAATTATAAGCCAAAGCTTGTGGAAGCAAACAAATCAAAAAAGACACAAAAACAGCAAGATGGAAAGCAAAATTTTTAAGTGAAATTTATTTTATTTTTTTTAAATAATTTGTCTTGAACAACAACAAAGTCACCATTGCTATTAATTAACAAATACATAAAAATGCGAAAAAAGCAAAATTTGTTTTTATTTGTGTAATTTCCATAAAACACACTAAAATTAAGAGAGGGCAGAGAGAATAAAAATTGTATTTACAAGCAACAACAATTTAAAAATATTTTATGAGAAAGTGAGATTATTTAAATGTGTGTGTATTTCGAAAATATAACAACAAGTAAATGTAATCAAAAATTAACGAAAAAGCAAAAAAGCAAAAACGAGAGAAAAGAAAAAAAGCATTCCAAGAATAATAATAATGTTTTAAAAAATTTAATATAATATTTAAAGTTTTTTATTCATTCTGTGGGCTAATTTTGTTTTTAGGGAAAAATAATAAATTTATAATTTAGCAAACAAATGATTAACAAAGATTCTGCCATTCATTCTTCTTTGTCTTGAGAGACTTTTTATGTATGTTTGTATAAAAAAAAACGATTGATAAAATAACAAAATATTCCAACACCCACACACCCAGTAAGTAACAACATAACCATCATGTCCAGCTGGGCCGAACGTGTTCATCGACGTGCTGCTGACTTTAGCTATGTGGTAACCTCTTGTGGCCATCCCGCTTCATGGGCACCCACATACCCGTACCGCTTAGAAAAAGTAAAATTTGGAGTTCCTTTGGAAGAGGTGTGCAAAAACAACAACATTCCCGGACCTTTGCTAGTTCTCATTCTCAAACTAAACAAAGAGTCACCCAATCGCCGAGATGTCTTTCGTGCACCTGGCCATCAGGGCGCAATGAAAAAACTGATACATTTTCTCATAGCCGGTCGCTTAGTTAATGTTGACAATTATTCAGTGTATACGATTGCTAGTGTGCTAAAAAAATTTCTCCGCAAAATACCAAATGGTATCTTTGGTCGTTCGGGCGAAGAAGAACTATTTGCTATTATAGAATTGTCCAACGAGTCGGAACAAATAGATCGTTTGCAAAAGTAAGTGGTTTTTAATTATGTTGTACGTATTTTCTGTTGACAAGTAATAGTAGAAGTAAGTACTTATTAATCATATTAAACATTAAAATTTAAAGTTTTATATTATTTTGCGGTTGCCTAATAGGTACATATTTTGGAAAACTTTGTTTAATTTTTAAATTATTGACAACTACGTTCATATGTACATATGTATGCAATTTACTTAGGGATATAGGGATGCAAAATTTGACAATATGGTAAGCAAAAACTAATGGCAATTAACATGCAAATGTAGAACTTAAAAATGTATAGGTAGGTACCTTAAATATTATACAATTGATTGTTTACTGGCGTTGCACAGTATAAAAATAAAATTAATTGCTATACCTGGGTTCCTACCTATTTTTCATACTTAGTTTTAAAATTCAACACAATGAAGAAACAGTTTAGATTTACCGTTTTCTAACCAACTAGACTATGACAAATTACATACATATGTACATACATACATAATAAATTTCTTAAATAATTTTTTTTATAAACTACGACTTCAAAATTTGTAGAAATCTCTTTGTAAATGCAGGCATTTCAGTTTTTTTTCTTTTATAAAATCGGTCATTTAGACTATTTCCAGTGTTGCAAATCATGAAATGGTTTTAAAAAGAGAAATCATTGTTTATCTACAATTTTTGTCATTTTTACCTGAAAGTTAATAGAAAATAATACCAAAACAACAACAGCAATAACAGACTTTCATACACAGGCCTAAAAAAATTATGTGTGTGAACATATGTACATAAGTACATATGTATATATGCAGTATCATTTAGAAAACTAGAAGCGCCTACGTGTCTTCTGTTTTTATTATGCTGTGTCTATAATTTTAAATACGATCGTGAATGAGTGTTTAGAGTACATTTGCAGATGTTGTCCTCGAAAAAACAACATGATCGTTTCCAGTTTTTCTTGCTTTTATACTTTTATTGTTTTTCATATTGTTTGATTTGTAAAATGTACATTACGAATGTTCTATTAATGTGTGTGTTTTAAGTTGCTTTTTGCAATTGTACAAATTAAATAAATAAATTTATAGGTTGTTTGTTTGTTAAAGTTTTGAACTTACAAAATTTAAACTTGTTTTTACAATATTGTTTTTAATACTTACATATGTACATATGTATTTATAAATTGCATTTAAATATTTAATATTGAAATTTATTATTTTCTTTAAATTTGCAAGGTAAATCACAATCGAATATGTATTTTGAAATTTTAAAATAATTTAAAAAATCTATTTGTTTTATTTTTGAATAAAAATTGGAATCAATTTTATGTTGACTAAACAATAGTTTTATAAACAAACTAAATAGTTTTACTTAAGAATTGATAAAAAATACATACATATGTACATATACCTATAAATATATGAATTTTATTTATCTTTCACATTTAGAATTCTAATTTTTAATACATTTGAACAATTTAAAATTATCATTAAATAAATATCAAACAAATCTTCGTGTTTATTGAATCTGTGATCTTTTTTTAAAGCATTTATTAAAATTTTATGGCAACCCCTTTGTCCTTAAAGGTGTATCACCTCAATGTTTTTGTTTTCTCTAATAAATATTGTTTGTAGTTAAACCAGTTTTATTGTGGTTGTTATTATTATGTTAAAGCATGCAGTGATGCCGAATAAATAACTCCTGGATGCTGCGAATATGTTTTGAATATGTATTACTAATTTAATATGATAAAAAATCCCTGAAATATGTTACAATCAAACCTAAATATGCGTTGACTATTTGTCAAAAATGTTCATGCCCATACAATTTGTATGAAGCAAACCGAAATATCGCGACGTCAGTGCTTTGCCATATTAGTGCCATATAAGCCACTTCCACGTCAGGTCTAGGGATTTACTTACTATTTCTATTATATTAAGTTTTATTTTGCTTAAAAGTTAAGTCTACATTACTGTTACACAACTTTAACGCTCTTATTTAGGTAGGTCACTTCAGTGTCAACACTCTAATTTAGGTTTGACTGTTAGGAATTAGTTTATATATAATGTATATGTATGTAGCCATTGCAAAATGAAAATTACATACATACATATGTATGTATTTGTTCAAGCGTATAAAAGAAATACATATGTATGTACGTATATACATAGTTATTTTACGGTTTGTTGTTAGATTACAAGCTGTCTATATGCTGCATTTCACTGGTTGCTTAGACCAGATCATCAGTAGACTTTGAAATTTATTACTTGAAAAAATTCAAAAATGTTATATGTATAAATAAAAGTTCAAATATTAAATGAGAACTTTTACAAATCCAAAAAACATTCAAAAATTTTTTCAAGAAACCAACAAACAATTTTCATGTGAATGTTTTTTTTTAAACAATAATGTCAATACGACAAATAATTATTTTCTTTCTATAGTTATTTTACATTAACAAAGTTTTACCTTTAATTTGTATTTATAGTGTGTATATTTTTCATGTTTTATTACATTTTTAATTTTCTATACATACCTACATACATATGTATATGTATGTAAACATTGTAATTAGAGCAAAACAGTTGTAATCAACAAGTATTTTACTATTTAAAATCATTGCATAGAAGCGTATGTATGTAAACACACAATAGGTTACCTATAAACTTTTCTTTTTCATTCGTTTAATTTAAAGTGCCACTTACAGTTTGGATATAATACGTCAGAACTCTTTTAAATAAATCACATGTTAACAATTCACATACATTTACATGAATACTTATTTGTAATTTGAAAAAACTTTTAAGGCCAAGAGTTAATTACTTAAACATAATATACATACATAAATATACAATAAATGTATGTATTCGATAAGTTTTTATTAAAATAAACATTCATTTTAAGAAAATGTGTTTTTTTTATATTATATGTATTTATTAAAAATATGTGTGTTTATTATGATAGTCCTTAAAACAGAATAATTAAATAAGAATAAAAAATGTACAATCTCTACATCTGGTCATGGTTCTGCTTTCAATACTTTCAACACTTCTGCTTAGGTCCATTGATGCAGGTGCAGACATTGGTTTCTGAGGATATTAATATACAAAAAGGCATCTATATTAATAAAAAATATTAATTATTTCAGTTAATGTTGCGTTAAAACAAATGTCAAATTTATTTTATTTTTCTATTTACACTTGGTAATAAAAAGTATTTGAAATAATTTTAAAATAAATTCATGTTTCTAGTTACTCTTTTATGGAGTAATCACTCAAATAGAGAAGCATCATAATTTTTAATTGTAACGAATTTATAAGGAAACCACGTTATTGACTTTGAAATTCATTATTTCATTTCAAAGAACTTTCAGTTCGTTTATCTAAATTAAATCTTAAATGACTTTCCACATTTGCTCTTGAACGTGATATGAAAAGACGTGTTAAATAAAGAAATTTCGTAATAAGTAGTTAATCTCCAATTTTCCTACAAAGCAAATTTATTAGTTTTCCTGAACTTTATTGAAAAATTGATTAATATAACTTTTATGTATGTATGTATGTATGTATGTTCAAAGATTTTTTTATAGTCAGTCTAACAATATGTGTATCTATTTTAGGGTGTTTTTTAATCTTATAGTTTATATATTTTTATATAAATTATATCTTTACATTGATAAAATGCTTTTCTTTTAAAAAGCTATAAAAAAAACATTCGTTTTTTTTCAATTTTTGTTTGCGTTTAATGACCAAAAAATGTAGGTCTCTTTCAAAACGATTACGTTCTAAGTTAAGCATTAATATTAGTGTGAAGAAATTCTCCATGAATATGACTCCCTAATGCAATGTGAAATTGATATATAAAACAACAACAATTATGGGCTACTTCTGATATTTCGTAAAACAAACGAAATATGCGTTCATAAGTGTTTTTTTTGGTTCTTTTATGATGCAAAAGAAACGTGGCAGTTGTTCAAAGGAATTCTATCAATAATGGTTTTTATGTACTAAAAAAAAGTTTCCTTGAATTTTATTGTGATATTGAAAATTTAAAAAAAAATTTATTTCATATAATTATTTTTTTTTTTATACAAACAGTTTTTTTAAATAAACCTTTACTATATTTAGCCTCCTTTCTGTATCAATAAAAAACGCATTTTCTACTCTTAAATAACATAATATTTATTTAATTTTTTTCATTTTTCCTTTTATTCTTTGAATTATTAGTCGTGTATAAACCAAGTTTACTTTTCATTAATATATTATAAATAAATGTTAATAAAAATATTATTGTGATAGATATATATGTATATGTATGTATATCAATACTATCAATTATTTTAACCCTAAACTAAGTACATATTTAAATTAGTTTAAACATAAAGCATTAAATAATAACAAACACGTGTGTTTAATCTTTTTAAAACTTTTGAAACATTTTGCTGAAGTTTATCAAATGCTCTTTTTTTAAATTAAATTATTATTAACATTACCAATATTATTTTTTAGAATTTCATTTGGTTTTTTTTTATAGACGACTGCTTACGCTAATATTTGTTTAAAATAACACGCAAAAAAAGCATTATCTTTGTGTAAATTTTTCAATTATGGCAGACATAATGTGAACCATATTTTTTTATTTATATATGTATATGTATATATGTATGCATGTACTATATACCTAAAACGTACATACGCCCCTGAAAGAAATGTCGATAGTAAAAGTATACTGATTCACTATTGACATTGTCAAC
Organism: Paykullia maculata; assembly: GCA_003055125.1. Lineage (NCBI taxonomy): Eukaryota > Metazoa > Arthropoda > Insecta > Diptera > Rhinophoridae > Paykullia > Paykullia maculata. Next base: position 27,562 of record NDXZ01010810.1, read on the forward strand.
AGTACTACTGACTAATTATACCTCAGACAATGCTTTTTGCTATATACATTTAACATATGCTTGTCATTGAGAATCCACTAGTGACACTAGAACTATTGACTAGATAGTTTTTGTGGCACCATATGGAGACATTAGAACCAGCGATTCACTAGTATATTCAAGTGACACTGGTCTACAATATTTTAAGAAATGAGGCAAAACACTTAAACACATTATTATTAATTAATAAAAAGTTATAAAACTACGTACATATGTACATATGCTCAGTTAAAAGTACATTACTTAGAACTTTAAATTGCATATAAGCCTTTTTCTTCTTGAACATTTTCGTCATTATGCACATTGTCTTTGTTTTTTGTCATTGTTGCGGTTATTTTGCTTGAAATAATTTTTCTTTTGTCGCCGAAAAGCTGCTCTTAAAGTCTTATCGGGCGAATAGTTGAATCTTGATATAACATCTAATTATTGGAAAAAAAGTTTATTTCATTAATGTTTTTTTCTAGAAGGATTTTTTTTTAATTTTCTACTTATGTACATACATATGTATGTACATATAATAGCTGCAAGCACATTGCTAAAGTCCCGTAGTCCTTCTTTCAAAATTTCCGTTAAACTTCCATATAATTTTTTTATATTTAATTATAGGTACATATAAAAAATTTTAATCACTTTTTTACATTTTCACACAAAACACAAATTAATTCAAGGCGAATATATATCAGGTGGCCTCAGTTAATCAGCTGATTATTTTTTTTCGCCACGATAATGTCAAACTCCATACATAAAAAATAATTTTCTCTCTCTTCTTCGTCACGATAATGTCAAACTTCATATAAAAAAAAATTGATAAAAAAAATCCTCTCCGAACTGAGGCCACCTGATATGAATTCGCCTTGAATTAATTATTGTCTTTTTGACAGAAAAAGCTAATACAATAAAAATAGGAACAATGTCACCAGAAATGCACTAGATCCGTCGAATTTCTACATGCACATAAAAGAAAAGTTGTCGACATTTTAACTAGTGCAATTGCCGCTAGCGAAAAGAGTGTTGACATAGAGACATTTGGCTCTAGGCTGACTACAGGGGTAGTACATTCATGCATATGTATGTATATATTTCTATGTGAAAACATACAAATATACATATGTATGTATGTAAATATGTACATACATATTTTTATTTTGTCGTTGTGACAATCATTTGTACAATTTAACTACATATGTATAATTATAACATTAGTCTTGTAAATAGTGCGTTATGCACAACGAAGCATTTAAAATCGAAAAAAACAAGTAAGAGCGCTATATTCGTCTGTGCCAAATCGTATATATCCTTCACTACGTGTATTTATGTATGTATGTGTGTATATATGTACGTATGTATTTACATGGCCGAAAGGTATTTAAAGTCTTGGAAAACTTGATTTTTTTTTATAATATTAATTTTAGTCCATATAGGTTTTTCGCCCATACCTTTGCTGATCCTGGGCCAATTAGTATTTTTTTTCCAATTTCCCAAAAAGGCATGTCTTTCACACAAATATAATCATTTTTGTGTTAAAAAATTTTGTAGTGATTTTTAATAGCAAGCATCTAATTGTGGGGGGATGAGAAAACTTGATTTCAACAGACGGACAGACGAACATGACTAAATCGACTTCCCTATCTATAAGGATTCAGAATCTAAGTAGATATATACTTTATGGGGTCGCAAATGAATATTGTAGAAATTACCTGCGGTAAACAGTATAATAAAAATAAAATCAGACGAAGTAAAAAAAAAACCTCAAACAAAATAAAAGGAAGTAGGTATATGTGTTTGTATGTAACTGTAGACTATGTGTAAAGCTATTTCAATTGTTAGTTTTTTTGTATGTTGTATACGGTTTTTTTTCAAATTTCAAAAATTAAGTGCATCTATCTATGTAAATTACACTTGAAATATGTAAAAGTGAAAAGTGATTTTTGCCTTATTTTTCTTTTTACACACATTTCAAAAAGTAAATTGCAAATGGTTTTGTGCGTGTTCTAATTAACCAATAATGAATGCATTTTATAGTAAATCACAGTTTAACGATTCTTTAGCATACAAATAAAAAAAGACATTTTAAAGTAAAACACAAACTTGATTTAAAAACATTTTATTTAAAAATGCTGACGCATTTATTACAAAATTTCAGTTTTTTAACAAAGTTTAACAACAACAACAGACATTTTTAACAAAATGTTTAAAATATTTTTCCTATGACTTTCGCAACAGAATTATCAAATATGTAAAACAAATGTCACAACTCAAAATTGTTAAGCAGTATTTATCATATTACATTAAATTTTTTTTGTTCGTTAAAATATTTGACAACTACTGTTGTGGTTAAGCTTTTCACCATCTTTTTTCTTTTTTTTTCGTTTTCTATACGAGCGTAAGTGCTTATGTGTAAGAAAAGTTTAATGAACGATGTGATGATGAATTCAACCAACAAAAAATATATATTTTTTAACTTTTAATGTACGTCTGTGTGTGTATAAAGGATTTTTGTTTGTTAATTGTTTATGTTGTGCATGTGTGGAGAAAAACAAATAAAAATGTTCATTTATGGAAATTATATACGTATGTACCTACATACATATATGTACATATGTATGTACTTTTAACAGCAATAATAACAATAGAATTTATACACGCACTTATAAGTACATATGATCACGATAAAAAGATGATGATGAAATGATTTATTGACACAAATTTTTTAATTGCTGCAATTATTCGCTGGAAAGCTACAAAAATAATATTTTATTAAGTATAAGTTTAAATATGTAGGTATTCAGTTTTCAGAGAACACCGGCCATAGATATAAATATAAAAGAAAAAATATTGTGGAAATTTCATTAAAAAAATGTGCATTCATCATTATTTATCAAGGTACACGTACATACATACATACTTAAAAAGATATTTATGAATGATTTTATATCACTGTTTCAGACACGTAAATGTGTAATCAGCTGATCATAAGGCGATTTTTGGATACTGCCAAACTCTATAAATAAAAAATAATTTGCCGCTGAAGTAGTTGTCAAACTCCATATTCCTAAAAATCCATATTTTCGCCACTCTGCGGCTTTTATGTAAATGGCTTGTTCTTGCAATTTTTTGTTTGTTTTTTAATTCGCACTTTTCTGTTTAAAATTGGCTGTAGTTATATTTGATAAACACGATTTCGATATGCATTTTGACAGCAAGATTTTGTTGGCGAAAAGGAAAGCGGAGTAGAAACATTAAGTACCTATTATCATCCCATGGAATTTGTTTTAGACACAATCCTTCTTTTATTTCATAGCGAATGCCCCTTTAATTTGTCTCAAAATTAAGCACAAATTTTATTAACATTTGTCATTCAGTGCTAAGTAATTGTATGCTTATTATTATTATTATATTTTGTTTGTTTTTGGTCGGAAGTTATAATACAATTTTTGTTGTTTTTAATGTTTTTTGTTAAATCAAACATTATTTTATTTTAATATTTTTCACAACCGAATGAGTCAGTAGCAAAAAAAAAATACAATAAAAAAAGTTTACGTAAATCATACCTACATAAAATAAAAAAAGCGAAAAATTGTTAAAGATCTTTATATCACTTTCGTCAATGTTTGATATAAAAATATTGATATTATAAGTTCAATTAACTTGTTAAAAAGGATTTACTTATTCTTAAAAATAAATAAAGTTTAATAAAATGTTACAATTGTTATATTAATATACAAAAATTTTGTTACAAAAAGTACACATACATACATACATACAGGAATTGCTGCAGGAATTGTCAATAGTGAAACAGTACTGATTCACTATTGACTTTGTCACCAGTACTACTGACCAATTATACTCCAGCCAATGCTATTTTCTGTAGACATTTAACATGTGCGTGTCATTGAAAATCTACTACTGACCTTGGTACTATTGACTAGGTAGTTCTTTTGGGGCCATATGTAGACATTGAAACCAGTGATTCACTAGTACATTTTAGTAATTTTAGTCTACACTTTGGTACTTTTTACTTGCAAAATAAAAAGTATTGACGCTTTGTTGACAATATCATCAAAAAGTCACCACAATAGTCGACAAAAGTGGTGACGTGGAGACCAACAAGTAACCACAATAGTTGACAAAAGTGGTGACTTGGAGACACTTAACCCCAGGCTTCCTGCAGGGTACATATACATATACATATATTTTTCCGAAAGTTTTTTTTTTATTAAATCTAACAATTAAAATAATTTCCTTTTAACCGAATAAAATACACGTACGATGTCGGAATAAAGTTATTTAGATTTCCACCTTGACCTGTGTTGTGTGGTGGTTTAAAGCATATAACTTCAAAAAACCTTAACCAAATAAATAAATTTTACCTTACCTGTAGCCCACATCTGTAACTAAATACCTTTAAAATTTTTTTTAATTTAAAATTGACTTGGCTATTAGTACATGCAAAAAGATAAAGAAATTAACTAAAAACCACTAAGATGCTCTTTTAAATTCACACTATTGATAAATTACCATGTCTGGCAAGCTTAATTGATATACATATAACGAATGTCATATAAATGAAACTAGAAAAAATAACACTGACTAGCACACAACTACTTGCTGTCATAACAATGGCCGTCAAATTAGCAACAGGTTTCTGTAAAACATCCTTTTTAGTATATTTTTTATAAAACAAAAAGACATTCATACTCTTATGTATGTATGTATGTAAGTATGTACATCAAGGGAGTTCTTTAGTTTTTTTTTTTCATTAACACTGGTGTTTAGGCAACGACCCACTTTTGCTTAAAATTAGACAAATACATACATACATTTTGCGAACCATGTGTATACGAAAAACAACAATGACGTATGAACATGAACTTACAACCATACATACATATTTATTTACAAATTTCATGCATACATGCGTGAATCTATATAGTGTGCGCATGTATGTATGTACGTAATTTATAAACATTTAATAAAATTTTCACACTTTGTTGTAATTCTTTTTTTTTACAGAAATAAAACTTGTTTACAGCATCTCAAGAAATAGTAAAACAAAAAAAATTTTTTTTAATATATTTATACAAATTAATTAATTTATATGCAAAAAAAAAGAACAACAACCGAATAAAACGATATTTTGAATTTGTTCAATGGTCATTAGTGACGTAAATTTCACATTTTACAGTTTAAAAATAAATGTTTAAATTATTTTTGTTTATTTTTTTAACTTTTTATATTGTACATACATATGTACATATACATATATACAGAAGTACCAGCATATAAGTGAAAAAAAAGACACCAATGTTATACTTTTAACAAATTTCGATTTTAATGTTGTTACTGCTATTGGCCCGTCACACATGAGAACAAGATTTAGTCGAACAAAGTTAGGCTTATTGGCAAGAGAGGCGAAAAAGAGGCAAACAAATACATTTTTCTTCGCCTCTCTTGCCTTAAAGCTAATTTTGTTGGACTAAATTTTGTTCTCATGTGTTTTATGGTTTGTTTAACACCAATGTGTTTCTATTATGCATACATAGATATGTATTGAGTTGTACAGTACTATCTCGATAATCCGGACGTCCTAAATCCTGAACATATCCGTATTAATGGAGTGTCCGAATCATGAGTGATAATTTTTGTTTTGTTTTTTTAATTTTCCAGTCTAATAACTGATTTTAAATTTATACTTAATTTTATTAAAAATAACACTAAACCTTTACATTAAATCTTTTTTTTCGATATTAAATACCTTTATATAAAAATTTAGTTTTATTCGCCATCTCTATAGAGTTTTCTGTCAAATGACAAAAAATAAGTCAATATACATAAGTATTTAGAATAACGTTTTTGTTAAAAATTTATATTAAACAAATTTTTAAATTGGTGGCAATTTATGGTAGTTGTAGCGCTATATTATCTGTCATTCAACAATAATAGTTTTAAAAAATCTTTGGATTTAAAATTAAGTCATATTACTAATTAAAGAGTTAACAAAAAACATATGCAAATATGTACATACATACATTCATACATATGTATGTATGTATGTACATATGTATATAATTCTTATTTAATTATCGCTGATGTTTACTCTCACTCCATGGGCTATAAA
>NDXZ01010835.1:0-14549 GCA_003055125.1 Paykullia maculata
TTGTTTAAAAGTTAAGTTAACATTACTGTTTACGACACACCTTAAACGCTTTTGTTTAGGTATGTCCTTTCAGCGTTAGCGCGAGGCGGAATAAAACTCAACGCCTGCCGCTCTTGTTTAGGTTTGTCTGTAAGTTTATTTTTCAGTAGCGCTAATTTAAAAAACGCGTTCAGCGGATATATATATATATATATATATATGCAACAAATTTATATTAATTAAAATATGGGTCATTTCACGTCAAGTGGACCAACTTGAAAAATCGATTCGGATGAAATTTGCACCATAGTTAGTCCTATTGAATAGTAGCTTAGACACAAATTTTTAACAAGATCAAGAGGGTCAAAGTTTGACCTTTTGGCCAACCAGGTGTTTTTTCTCCTCCATGTAACTTATTACCAATTGCACTTAGCAAAATTTGTCCAAAGTAGTTTAGATAGATATTTTTTCAATCTTTTCAAATTTCAATTTTTTTTGCTCAAAAGAAAGCTTAGAGCATTTTCTTTAAGACGTTTGTGGTCGCTTAGTGGGATGCGAGTGGGATATCTATGAAAAAAATATTTTGTACCTCAAAACAAGGGTTTTTCAATTTTTACCATATGCACTATATTGAATTTATTCCTATTTGTGTACGAGCTTTTCTAAAACCTTGAAAATGAAACCTATACTGAGAAAATAGACAAATTAACCGATACAACAATATGTTTATTTAATTTTAAACATTTCTTTAGCAAACAAAAAAAAGATTTTATTCCTGAGGCTAACATATTGTTGGTAGTACAGTATCGCGGGTATGAAATTTTAGTTAGGTATGTTACATACCATCGGAAAGGTTATTTTGTCTAGTTTCTCATTTTTGTTAAACATATTTTTTAAATTTCCGATTTCAAACCAAAACGTTACTGCATAAGATATTTTATATAAGGCCTTATAACTTTTATCCCTTACCTTACTTTCTAATATCTTAAATTCGGTAATGAATTTGGAAACAATTTCAAAATAGTTTGTATCTTCATTTGACTTTATAAATACATGATCTAAGAATCTTAATCTTTATAACACTATTTTTGGAAAAATTTAAATATAATTTTTAATATCCATTACAGTACTTTTTTGAATCTTTTCTCCACATTTCTAGACTTCGGCTTCATGTCCTATATACATAGGTATATGTTGAGTGTGTCCTTAACTTATTTCCATAATGTATTATTATATCTTTAAAAAGATTGGTAAAATCAAATGGATTTTAAAGGTATACAATAATCTCCATTCCTGTGGTTAACATTGAGCAATTTTTATTTATACCCAGTGTTCCCAGTTTTTTTTTAGACCTCATCCCCAATTCTCAATTTGTTATCCCCAAAACAGCTATTTTCTTATCCTCAAAATCTCTCACAGTCTAACCTAAATTGGAGCGTAGAGCGTTGCGTTGAATGGCGTCTAGTGTTTACGCCGAAGTGACCTACCTAAATAAAAGCGTAAAATTGTGTCATGAACAGTAATGTTAACTTAACTATTAAACAAAATTTAACCAAATAAAAATGAAATAGTGAGAAAATCGCTTAATTTGAAGTAAAAATCGCTAGATTGATATAGCATTAATTTTCAATAATAACAAAACCCAACGTGCTGTCAATATCGGATTTTTCAATTGTAAGGCGCTGACACCGCGCTATTTCGGTTTGCTTCATACAATTTGTATGGGCATGAGAATTTTTGACAGCTACACAACGCTTAGCGCGCTGATTTAGGTTTGGCTGTCAGAGTCTTAAAAATAAAAAAATTAAAAGTAAAAATTTATTTAAATGGCTCTGTTTTATCCCTAAAAATCCCCAAAGTTCCTTAAAAAACAAAAACATGTATAGATTTACATATTTTAATATATAAACTTTTAAAACTAAACTTTTAAATCTAATTTTATTTGTTCTTTGAGTTATAAATATGTTTGTAATACATATATACAAGAATAAAACAATTAAAACATACAAGAAAAAAACAATTATGTATTAATGTTTATCATTTCAAAAACTTCAAAACCAAAACTTTCTGATTATCAGTTAATGCATTTTTGACATACATTAGAAGGGCTTCTAATAACTCATACTGCATTCTGTTGCGAACTTTGGTTTTGGTTGTATTCATTATAGAAAAAATTCGCTCAACACAAGCGTTACTTGTTGGAACAGACATCATATTTAAAATTACTTCAGCAAGCTCTTGAAACGGTTTCGAATCACCAGTATCTTGGTACGAAAAAACTTTACACCACTTTACATTATCACCAAATATGTCTTGCCATTGTACGCATAGCACTCTTCTCCACTGCTCTTCATATAAGTTTATTGGACTTTTAGTATTTAATACGGGCTGTAATATTTTTAAATTTGAAAAAAATTATGGTTGTTCTATTAAGCTGCAGCATAAAATTGGGGAAAATTGCTGTAATGTTTTGAAAACAAAAAAAAATTGGATGGAAAACGTTTTAACATTTGAGCCAATAGACTCTTAATATACAAAAAGCATGTCTGCTTAATTTTTAGGGATAAAGATGGAAGCAGGTATTTAACTTCTTCATCGAATTCAAGTCCAAAATCCATTACATCCAAATATAAATATGCTGAATCCATTTCTTCGACTTCTTTTATTTTCTCTACATAATTTTCGTTTTTTAACTTTAATATTATTGATGGCTTCAAAATTCTTGGTGCTAGTGAAAGAAGACTTGTATGTAACTTATCGTAAATACTTCCAAGATCTATTTTATCACTTCGAAAATCTATATTTAGTCTATTCATTTCACCTAAAATAGGAGCAATAAATATTAATAATAATCTAATTTCATTATTGCACATTAAACTGTTTATAGGTTGAGCCATTTTTTCTGCTCCTGCCGTTGTGTTTTCTTATGATTGAATATATATTTTCCATTGCTAAAAACGTTTAAATTTTTTTGAAAAACAATTCTTTAGAGTTGTACTGAAATCAAATTAAATTGGGTTTTTTTATATGTTAACATTCACAATTATGAATAACACACAGTTTTAAACTTGCCAGGCGTCAATTTTATTATACACATGTATAATGAGTTTTTCGACGTTACCATATAACTATATAACAAGTGGATTTCCCAAAATTTCGATTCCCAATCACAAAGAGAAAGCCCCTCTTCGAGGACAAATCCCCAATACTGCTTATACCCAGCAAGTAACAAATTTCAAATTTCGGAATTTCCTTAAAAATCAATCACAAATCCCATGTATACACATACATATATATTCATGTAAAAAATAATATGTATGTATGTAATAAAAAAAAATATTTAAGAATATTGTGTGTTTCATTTTATAAAGAAAGAGTCTTTCCTCAAATTTTTACCACTATGCAAACTATGCAAAGTGTAATAAAAGTGAAGTTTATAAAATTTGATTTTTCAAGTACACAGAAAAAAATATTGGCACTTTTTTCCAATTAAGGCGTTATTAGAATTCAGAATTAAATTTAATGACGGTTTTAATTAATTCAATTAATTATTTAATTAACAATTCTATTTTTTTTCAATTAAGTTCTTTATTACTAAAAAAAATATATATAATTAAATAACTAATTCATTCAATCAACTGTCTTAATTGAGTTAAGCCCCTATTAAAAATATTGCTTTTTTACCATTAAAGTTTTAAAATATTAAAAACTGATTTTGCTTTTTATATTTTTGTCGGTTGCATGGTGTAGTGTAGGTTAGAGCATCGAACTTTAAAACCAAAGTAGCCCGGTTCGAATCACGGCAGAGGAAGCAATCAAATGTCGGCATCAATCAGCCCCCCTTCAGAGGGAAGAGTAATGATATATGGCAAAATGATAAAACTTTAAAAAAAGACCACACACACCACTTAGCTTAGCAAGGATCTGGACACACCACCCAATCATATGAGGCGTTGTTTCGAGGTAACGATAGATGGCGCAAATTTTTTCTTTGATAGATTCAATTATCTGTTCTGTAATCACTTACTTAAGTGATTAATTTGATGAAAACATTGATATTTTTTCAATTAAAATTTTGATTTATTCAATTAACAACTTGTTTAAAAAATTTTTTTTTTAAATTAATTTTTTATTTAAAATCTAAAATTTTGTTAATTGGAAAAAATCGCTAGTTTGAGTTTTTAATATTTTAAGTAATTAATATAATCATTTTGGTGATAGGTGCAAATTTGAACATTTTTTTGCTTGGTTAAATCATTTTGGTAATTAAAATAATTTTTTAGTTTTTTCTGTGTTTTATAATCCAACTTTTTTATGTTTTTGAATATTTTTTATATATACATATGCAAATAGAATAAAATATTTCCGCTGTATGCCAACCGATTTTGTCAAAATGTATAACGTCTAATAGATATTTATGTACTTACAATACTTTCTAATTTTTTCTTTTATCACCTTTAGCAATATAAACCAAAAAAACGTTAAGTTTAAACTAAATACAAGTTTTAATTGTTAAAAACGTCAGTTAAAAAATCAACCGAAATAAGTTTTGTGGTTAAAATTAACTACAAGTGAAAGATTTATAATTTTGAGTTAAAATTTTCAGTTTTAAGTCTTATGATTAGTGCTAACTACAGATTAAGATTTATTTGATAGATGCTCTTAAACATTAAAAAAAAACTGTTTTTAATATTATTCTTAGATTATTAAGTGTCTTAATACTACATATTATGGTCACAACATTTTATAGAAAACAAAACAACTAAACAAAAATGCTGGAATAAAATGTAATAAAAAGCGATTCAAATGTGATTGAAGATCGTAAGTTATCAAGTTTTGAAAACAGGTACATTTCGGTCTATAAGAACATGATCATTAATGTCAACTGCGTCATTAAATTCATGTAAATAATAGTTGATGTTATAAAGCATTAAGTTCTTATAATCCAATTTTATTTCTTAAATAAATAATAAAAAAATCAAATGGATGACATTTTTAATACACAAGACATTATTTTCTTGTTTTTTATTCTAAATTGTAACGATCATCGTGTTGACGATGACGGTGATGCTAAGACAATGCAAAAACTTCAATATAAAATTTTATTAAAGTTTGATTATTCTTCTTTCTTTTGTTTTGTCCTTCGTTCCTATCGAAATCGATATCAAACAGTTGGTATTTAACGATCGTTTTAACAAGTTATTTTCTTTATTTTTAAATTTTCACTCTTTTTCTCGCTTTTTCCATTTTAGTGTTTTCCATATACATATGTATATATTTACATATGTATGTATGTATGCATGTTTGTATATAAATAAATATTATTAATAATAAAAAAACAGAAGAAATAGATAAAGATTTTACATGTTTGACATCAGCCACCTAAATTTAAGTGGCGACAACATGCCTGTACCCATGATTCCAATAAGAAACGAAAACTTAACAAATATTCAAGCATCCAAACAAAATTTTACAGTTATCCCTTCAGATATCGGGCAATACAGTAGCAATGACATTTTCAGTAATTACTTAGCGGTTACCCATGCAGGTCACTGTCAATTTTTATTAGGTCGCTCTACTGGCAAGAGAATTTGCTAGATAGGGATTCTTTCCCCTCTTGCTTAAAGGTGAAATTTCGCAAACTAAACTTTGTTACTGTATAATAAATAAATAAAAATAAATTTGTAAACTTGTTTGCTGTATATTAAAAAAAAAAATATGAAAATGCATAACAACATTTCTTGATGACAATTTAAAATTTAGAATAAAATTAGATGCAGTTTTGTCTTCGACGAAATATTTAAAATGTAAGTTTTACTTGCCTGTGTCAACACCCCATCAACTTTTAAGGCTTTCGATTTTTTTTAGCACTTTTGTTAAAAATACGTATACACAACTATCAAAAAAGTTCTTGCATATGCAAAGGCAGGATTAACTATTGTTAAGAAGCAAAAATTTGTCTATTTATTAAATATTTTTTTATGTTTAGTTTAATTTAACAATCAAGCAAAGGTAATAGTTATATCTTAGCCCATATAAAATTGATTTTTTTCAATGCTTTTTTAGAAACCCTACACTAGGCAGGAATTTTTATTAAGTATTTCTTCGTGCATCTGAAATTAAATTATTAAAAAATTATCATATTAATGCTAATATCGATTGAATTGAAGTATGTATGAAAAAATCACGACATTTTTAGCTTAATTATTTTATAATTCTAGTTTGTTGATACATATGAATGATATTCGAGGGGTAAGTGTTATCATGAGGTTACTTTATCGGCATGAACTATGGGCTACGTTTGTCATTAAACTGATTTTGTGTTTACTTTGACTTTTTTTAAACTTTTTTGGTAGTAGAAAAGAAATCAGCCTAAATAGCTATAAAATGTCGATTTAAACTTATACATAAGTATATATTTTTATTATATTTTGTTAAAGAATATATATTTCTTTTCACACCCTACACCACTACCGGTGGTGTTGAGTTTGTGCTAGTGTTTGTAAGTCTATGATGTTTGTAATTGTCACTCACTTTTATATCCCAGAGTAAATATAGTCAAAATTTAAATAATTTTCTGAATTAAATAAGCTGTGTCCGTCCGTCCATATTTAGAATAATTTTTCAATAAAATTTTTATGCATAACTTGTTGGCCTCAAAGTCTTTTTTTGATTTTGGTGTAATTAGTTTACGATTTTGCTTACTTTTAATACAAATCTCTAGACGAAATTAAAATCTAATTAATAATAACTCACCTATAAGATGATGTTTCGCTATTCATTTCAATGCATAATTGAAAAATTCCATGATATATACATACTATGTATGTTTATATGTACACATAATTTCAAAGTGTTCGGATTGGAATATTATGACACTAGGTCTAAACCCTCAGTGCTAAAAATGTGAACCAAATCGAAAAACGCTTTCTAAAAGTGCATCAAAGTCAAGGATCAGTTATGTATATGCCAATTTGAAACTCGTTTTTGTCATATTCGATCGTTGTAATATAGCGCGTTCAACTTTTCTCATAAAGCTTGTAATGTTTTCTCAAAGTTCAACTAATTGACTTTAAATTATAGCTTTAACTTCTGTTACATCTTGGGCCTGCTTTAAGATATCTTAAACTTAAATTTAAAATATCCCGGTTTTTTTTGCTATATTTCTATGGCTGCCAGTCTCCTTGGCCCGGAATCGTCAAATGAATTGTCTTTTATCTCTACATTTGCTGTAGACAGTACCCAGGTAGCATCACGCGGTGGTTAAGGTTATGGCCAATCTACGAGTCGATTTGAGATGAATTAAGGAGTGCGGGAACACTTCGCCTTATGCTTCAGGCACCGGCGTAGCTAGGTCATTTCTCTGGTGGCTTGAATTTCTACCAAGCAAAAAAAGTTGGGTTATTATACCCTTCACACATGTGGTTTGTCGTTCCGTTTGTAGTTTCTACAATATTCATTTGCGACCCTATAAAGTATATATATTCTGAACCTTTATAGATAGGGAAGTCGACTTAGCCATGTCCGTCTGTTTGTGTGTATGTTGAAATCAAGTTTACGTAGCTCCCACAGGTCACCCAGGGTTGTTTGTAGTATGAAAATTTTGGAAATACTTTTGAGAAAATCAGTGTTGAAAACTGGCAAGAGTCATCAATAATCAACTGAGATATAAGCAAAAAAACACGATTGCCTCGTTTTTTTTACACAAAAAAATTATTGTTTTGCAGCCTTGAGATAGACTACAGATATATTTAAAAAAATTATACTCTTTGGACCATTTGGCCCACAGATGGTGAAGGGTATATAAGATAAGCGCTATATTCGGCTGTGCCAAATCTTATATACCCTTCACTACGTGTATGTACGTCCGAAAGGATTTTTGATTTTTTTATGATATTAATTTAAATACTTACGCAAATGAATATTGTAGAAATCACAAACGAAATGAAAAAATTATATATATACCCTTGCCATCTGTGGTGAAGATATACTTTTTAAATTTTGGCATTTCTGATTTTTTTTACAAAATCAGTTGATCATTTGATGTTATTTGCTTGTGTTTTAAGACAATTTCTATATATGATGTTTCACACATTCAAAGCTGATTCAATTTTAAACATACTTTATTTTTCACTAAAGCAATATATATGGATGTGTGCTTAGCACTGAACAAAATCAAGTATATTAAACAATGTCCTTCTTACAATGTAATATAAAAAATCTTTTAGGTGTTAAATTTTTGTTTTATATAAGTTATATAGTAATTGGCAGTAAAAAATATACAATACTTTTCGCTAATAGTCCATTACGCTTAAAGGCCAAAAATGGATGTAAGCCAAAACTGTCTTATTCACCAGCAGGTTTTATTCAAATTTTATACAAATAATTTGTTCTAAAGTCCACTTCGCTTATAGTCCATTTTCGTTTAAAGGCAACATTTTCTTTGAATGCGTAACTAATATTGTATGGAAAAAAATTCGCATATAGGCCACACTGTTTTTTTTACTATAAGCTTTTGAAGCATTTGAATTAATTAAAAGGTTTTTATTTTAACTATTGATTTTATTTAAATCAATATTTGCTTATGTTTGAAATAAATTTTTATTTAATTAAAACAAATAGTTTTATTGAAGAAAATAATTTTTATATAGTTCAAAATGTGAATTATGTCAGGATTCATATTATATTCAAAAAGTGGCTTTTAAAAAAATTAGTTATATAGTCCAAATTCGCTTATAGTCCACAAAAGTTGTGCAATTATAGTTGTGGACTATAAGCGAAAAGTACTGTATTTATATTTATATCTACGCCGGTGGCTTCGGGATTGCTTTATACTTATGTTATTAAAAAAAAACAAAAATAAATTTTAAAACAATAACAAATTATTGCTTCTCTAATAGAATTGTTTAAAATATTTTTATCCAGACAAAATTCATTAAAAAATCAATTTGATAGGATATTATAAAATGATCCCTTAACCCAAAAATTTCTTTAGCGCTTATAAAACTTTTAAAAATACAATAAAGCTTTGAGTAACTTAAAGTTAATTTAGAAATCGAAATGAATTCAGTCTAAATAGATTTTTACTTATATATGTTATACATATATTGTAGTGTAGGGCTAAATATGTTCAGGTTTAATAGACTAAAACGTTCTTACTTGTGTTGTTAGATGGATACAAATGTAACTTATTGTAACATTCACCGACTATCATTTTTAATGATTCACATACATCCATGCATTGATACACACACTTGTAAATTTACTGAAGAGGTCCGTCAGTGTATATTATTTAATGATTGGATGGATATCCCAGGTTGGCAGTCATAAATTTTATTGTGAAACAAAAAGACTGTATGTAACCCAAACATTCGATGGTCATTTTAGATGCAAACTGTTTTTAATAAAAAATTCTTTGAATACATTAAAATTATAAAATCTTTTAAAGAACAAAACTAAAAACGAAAAAGACGAAGAAAACGACACAATATTTATGTAAATTGCTTTCTTCTGTGCTAATAGAGAGGAAAAAATATGTCCACGATATAACGTGGGAAACAATACAGTTTAAAATTTTATATATAAAGCGTTAAAAAAGTACTGTTAAAAAATTGTGTCTGGTAGGTGAAAACAATGGAATATTCACACAAGGATTTGGGTACAACGTGTTCATCTGTAAATATTTAAAAAATCAAGATTATTACTCTTGTGTACTTTTTAATGGATTTAATGGAACAGTTAAATTTTAACAGCTTAAAAAAACAAACCAATATTACATACATATGTATGTATGTCAAAATTTAAGATTTTGTTGTGTTTTCATTTACTATCATCTCATTACTTTTAACCTGCGACAGACATTCTAGCATTCAGTTTTTGCGCATGTCAGTTATTAAAAATTTAATTCAAGTTTAAAATGTGACACAAGTAATGAAGTAAACAGATTTTGTTAAAATTCATTGGTTGTATTTTTAAAATATATAGAGAAAGAATAAAAAATAAACAGAAACAAGTAAAAGCGCTATATTCACCTGTGCCAAATCTTATATATCTTTCACTACATGTATTTATGTATGTATGTATGTATGTGTATATATATATATATATATATATATATAGGCACCATGAAAAATGGCCCCAATGAAAAATGGCCCGAAACTCGAAAATGAAAAATGGCCCCATTGCAAATGAAAAAAAAAAATTTCTGCTTATATCTAAAATAGCAGGAATCTCGGGGAAATTTCTGATTGTTTGATACCAGTAAAGGGTCCGTACGACATGAGGGGGCTAGGAAAATTTGATTTCAACAGATTGACAGACGGACATGGACTTAATCGACTTTCCTTTCTATAAGGACTCAGAATATATATATATTTTATGGGATCGAAAATGAATATTGTAGAAATTACAAACCGAGATTGAAAATCACCAAAATCCGACAATTAACGAGATATAAGCAAAAATATTTTTTTTTACACAAAAATTATTATATTTGTGTGCCTTTCACACGCCTTGTGAGAAATTAAAAAACATTATTTTTTTTTTGAGATATAGGCAAAAAAAATATATTTTTCTTTGACGTAAATACACGCAGTGAAGGGTATATACGATTTGGCACATCCAAATATAGCGCTTTTACTTGTTTTTTTTTTTTGATCCATCCGTCTGTCCATCTATCCTTCTGTCAGTCTGTTGAACATTTCTCAGCCCCTAGATGTCGTACGGACCCGTTACTGATATCAAACAATCAGAAATTTTCCCGAGGTTCTTGCTATTAAAAGTCACAAATCAAATCAAAAGACGACTGCCTCATTATTTTCACAAAAAAATTTGTTATTTGAATGCCAAAAAACGTTGGTTTTAGTGTTAAAAACTTAGAGACAGTCGTTTTTTTGCTTATATTTAATTTAATTATAAAATTGTTTAACTGATATTTTTAATAATTTAATAGTTTCTCGATCATTTTCGTAAACGTTTAAAAAAGCCGTCTCACTATTCGACAAAAAACAACTTTTTGCGAAGTACACAGACTTGGCTATAAAAGTTCGATAGTACTACTTGAGCTAAGTAAAACCCTATCTCGGCTTTGCAATTAGTTCGCGTTTTAATTTTATGGGCCTCCAAATATTGGAGGCTTGGGAAATTTTCCGAAAAATGTTACCATAACCTTTTAGCCAATAACTCATTCAGACTTGGTGATAGCGTTTTAATGTCTTTAACAAATTTGTAGGTAAGTATCTAATGAGCAACCTTTTGAACATTTTATCGCCGGAAATAATTTTTTTTGTATATTTTTTAAGAAAATGCAAAAAAAAATTGGATTTTTTTAACTTTTTTGAGATAGCTTGCAGGAAGCATTCTTTTTTCCCATACTTTCTTCTACGAAAATGTAGCGAGAGTAATTTGAAGGTCTTTGCATTCTGTTTTTTTGTTTGTTTTAAATATTAATTTCTTTTTTGTGACTTCATATTGCACTTGTTTAATGAAAGAAAACAAAAACAAGTAAGAATGCTATATTTGGCTGTGCCAAATCTTATATACCCTTCACTACGTGTATTTACGTAAGGAAAAAAAATTTTGCCTATACTTATCTCAAAAAACTTTTTTTCTTAAAAGGCATGTCTTACACACAAATATAATAACTTTTTGTGCAAAAAAAAAAATGGTACTCTTTTATTGGTCAGTTATTAGGGTGCGTCCAGAGTGGCCGCTTGTTGCCGAGCCGACCCGACTGACGCTTATTGCGAGAACTGTTCATGCGAGAAGCAAGTTTGAGTGTACATAGTGGATGCGAGAATCAGCGCTGATATTTTATGTATTATTTGTGTTTTAGGTATGTTTGTATGCATTAATTTAATTTTTTAATTATAATTTTATTTAATTTTTATTATTTATTTGAATTTTTATTTTTTTGTTTAATTTTTATTTTCTTTTCAATTTTTATTATTTTTTAAATTTTTTGATTACTAATTTTTTTAAATGTTTTCCAAACAAGTTGAAATCATAACAACATAACATAAGCAATGTTTTCGGCGCTGAAAAACGCTTTGGAACTGTTTTCTCGCATTCAATCAGCTTTGCGCTCTGACCAGCTCGGCGCCCACTATGACCGCTTCGAGCTTATTTGTACTAATTTGTATAGTACCAGTTTTCTTGCATTGGTTCTCGCAATAAGCGTCAGTCGGCTTGGCTCGGCAACAAGCGGATACTCTGGACGCATCCTTAGGCGATTTTACTGGCTTTCAATAGCAAACATCTTAGGAAAATTTCTGATTGATGATGAATAAAGCATCCGTACAACATCGGGGGGCTGGGAAAACAGACGGATAAACGGACATGGCCAAATCGACTTCCCTATCTATAAGAATTCAGAATATATATACTTTATGGTGTCGCAAATAAATATTGTAGAAATTACAAACGGAATGACAAACTTATATATACCCTTATCACCTGAGGTGAAGGATATAACAAGTAAGTTTCAGCTGTGTCAAATCTTATATACCATTTAATACGTGTAGGTTTTAGGGATGGGCAAATGCAAAAAAAATACCGTTATATTTAATATCGAAATTTTTTTTAAATCTTTGCGGGTCGATATATATATATCGATTTAAAAGTATCAATATTTTTTCGCAAATTCATAAAACACAGGAAAAACAAACTTTATATAACAAAAAGTAATTTTTATTGATGTTTAACGGTTAACATAGAAACAATTAATACAGAAAATGATATTTGTGGGTAAACTACGAAATAAATCGCTGTAAAAATTTAATTGAACCAGTAAATATTAGATACCGACATATGGACACCCACAGTTTGATGTGTTCACCTGTCAAACGGCATCTACTATCGGGCACTGTCAGGTTTACCGCTGAAGCAACTCTTTCCAAAGACACCGAGGAAGCCTAACTAAATTTAAGGGCAACTTCAGAAATAAAAGGCGTGAAATGCTGGACACACACAACACACATCGTTAATTCGTTGTTAAAAATACGTTAAAAACAAAACAATGTAAACATTATCCACAAGTTATTTACATGTCCGAAAGGTAATTAATGTCTTAGAAAACTTGATTTTTTTGTGATATTAATTTTTATCCATATAGGAGTTCCGTCCATATAGATTTTTTGCCAATATCTTTGCGGATTCTGGGCCAATTAGTCCAATTTGTTTTAAACATGTCTGTAGTTTATCCAATAACTGCGTCGTCTTTTTTTGCTATATCTCAGCCAATTCTCAATACAGATTTTTCAATAATATTTTTAGCTGGATCTTTAAAAACATAATTATAAGATTAAGTTTAAAACAAAGTTAATATTATATGAAATTAAGTTCTTGTTGCGTAAAAACACATTGCTTTTTATTGCTTATAATACTTTTACTTTTTGCCATACATATGAGCAATTCCACCGAAATGTCAACCACGACTGAAAAAATAAAAACCATCGCAACCTTTTTTTAAATATGCTAATGAGTAAAAACCATTCAAATTTTAGTCTGTAGAGGTATTTATAGCTTTTAAAAATTTTTAAAGAGCAAAAATAACAGTTTAAACTAATCATCTCTCTTTGATTCATTTTAGGAGATTGCAATTAACTATTTTCTTTTAACTAGCGACTAAATTCAGGTATTTGTAACCTTGCAATTATACTTTAAAATTAATGTTACAACAGCAATAGACAATATCCAAGAGAAATATGGTAATATGGAGTTTGATAAGCGGTATTTTTTGTGGTTTGCTTTGGATGCTATTCTGATGTCACGTACGATATGCCAAAACATTATTTTTTACGTCATTTGAATTTGACTGGTCGCAAGTATTTTAAAATAAAAGTTCAAAGTAAAATATTTGTCGCAAACCAATATTGATCGGATTTTTTTCAAAATTTGATGTAATTAAAATTTTATAATCTTTTAAAGTTTGTAACGTACGATTTTGTAAGTACTAAAATTGCAATTAAATGCGTCAGAGTTCACTTGATAATTATATATATTTTATAAAGATTGGTAAAAAAAATGTATATTACATATTCTCCGATGGGAAAAGAGCCTAATTTAAAAACTAAAATTTATTTTAAGTCAATTTAGCCATGTCCGTCTGTTGAAATCAACTTTTCTCAGCCCCCCGATGTTGTACGGAGGCGTTATTAATATCAAACATTCAGAAATTTTTCCGAGATTATTAAAATCAGCAAAATCCGATAATTAACGAGATATAAGCAAAACAAAAAAAAAAACATTTTCACAAAAATTATTATATTTGTTTGTAAGAATGCATTTTTTTTTAGAAATTTGGAAGAAAATAATAATTGGCTTAGAATCAGCAAATATATGGGCGAAAAAGCTATATGGACCAAAGTTAATATCATAAAAAAATCAACTTTTCTAAGACTTTAAATACCTTTCGGAAATATAAATACATACGTACATACATACATAAATACACGTAGTGTAGGGTATAAAAGATTTGGTACAGCCGAATATAGCGCTCTTACTTGTTTTTAACCCTTTTTTACATATATTAACAAAACATATATTTAATTACTTAAGAATACAATAAGAGA
>NDXZ01010849.1:0-11951 GCA_003055125.1 Paykullia maculata
AAAGCAGCAGCTGCTGGTTGTTAAAAGAAGAAAAAATTGAAATGAATTTATGATTTTTGAATAAATTTAGATTTTTGAAATGTTTTTGTTAGAAGTCATTTAAGACAGTATTTTGTTTCTAGCAAACAAAAAAGTTTTTTTTTATTTATGTTCTTAGAAATTTGAATTTGTTTCGAATATAAATAATCTTAATTAAGCATAAAATGCAACATTTACATGCATACATTTTTTGTATTTAAGTGAATGTAAACTTTACATTTTTTAAAAAAATATATTTTTTAAGATTTTAATACTCAAAAGGTAAAATCTTGTGAATAAATTAATATTATTTTAAAAAAGTAGAAGATTTACTTTTCTATACGTAAAATTTTTTTTTACATTTTATCAGTAAACATCATTAAAAGGCTTAGTCACGCCAAACATTAAAAACATATTTGCAATTCTTTCTAAAAGGTAGTAGATTTACAACTTTTTAAATCCAAGATATTTATAGAATTTCATCTGCAACTTACTTACACATTTATTGGATTTCAGCATTAGAATTGGTACAACAGAACAAAAAACCGCTTCAGTCTTTCAAATTTAAAACATTTTAAAAAAGTAGTAGATTAACTACTTTTTTCTTAATAAAAAAAATTTTATTCGCTAAGACTGAAAAAAGGCTTACTTATGTCAAAACTATAAAAGTTCTCTAGATTTGCACACATATTAAAAAAGGTAGTAGATCTACTACAATTTAAAAAACCTAAAAAATTTATAAAATTTAATATGTTAAAAATAATAAAAACCAAAAAAAAAATACAAAATTAATTTTCAAAGTTTTAAAAAAGTAGTAGATTTACTACTATGACAAAATTATAAATTTTTTTTAAAAGAAAGAAGAAATAGTTAGAACTAACTAAATCTTCCACTATTTTGAAAATTTTAAAAGGTAGTAGATTTCCTAAACTCTTTCAAATTCAGAATTTTCACAAAATTTTACTTCAAAATGCAAACTTTTATAATATTATAACTGTAAATAGCGATAATAATCAGATTTTTTTTTATTAAATTACTACTTTTGTAATATAATTTTTTGTAATTTTAAGCATTAAATGCGAACAAAGATATTTAATCAACAAAAATGTTAAACTTTATATTTTTTGCAGAAACTTAAAAGTAGCAGATTTTGTCCTTTTTTTAAAAAATAGAAAAACATTACAATATTTTTACAAAAAGTTGACGTCAAGACCATAAATTATTTGTAGGCGGCATAACAGATTTAAATTTTGTTTAAAGTTTTTTGTTTATGTATAAAAGAAGAAATTAATAATATTAACAAAATATACATATGTAAATTTATTTTTTAAGTAAAAATAGTGTAGACAATTCAAATAGTAGCAGATTAACTACTTTTTTACAAACACAAAAACTTTACAAAACTACAATAGTAAATTTAGTTTTAAGAAGTAAAATAAAAATTTTTAAAATTGATAAAATATGTTCTTACAAAAAGTAGTAGATATTCTACTAATTTCAAAAAGGATTATTTTAAAATTTTTAAATAAAGTGTAAGTGGTGTTAGCACTTTCTTACGAAAAAACAAATAAAAATTATATTTTTAATACTTTTAAAAAGAAATATATTTACAATGTTTTAATACAGAAATTAAAAAAAACTCAACGTCGGTATATATATAATTTAAATTTTGCAGTTTCGCCAACTTTGTGCAAAATGGAAGAAAATCTACTACTATTTACAAAATACTCAAACTTAAGCATTAAAAAAAACAAACCTTTCCTTCAACTTCTCTAACATTTATTTTTAAATAATAAAATAATCGAAAATACACTAACTTTAGCAGAATAACCTCCATATTTATAAACAATTTTTAAATTTATCAAAGGTTTATGAAAAAATCTTCAATAAAATCAAAAATTTATTATAAATATGAGGGTAAAACTATAAATATCATTTTCAATATTTCCTTGTTTCTAATAATAAACTGTGAACTTCCCTAACACTGCTACAAACATAAATTTTCTGTGTAAAACCACATGACCATAACGAATAGCTATCGGAAAAAAATTAAATATATTTAATTTTTATTATTGTTATCCTTGATCAACAATAACAAAATACCCAAACAACAGCAGCAAAACAAAAATCCATACAAACAAAAATATTATTAAAAAACGGACAAAAACTCCCAAAAACATTGAACCCTTTTCAATATAAAAACCGAAAAAAATTAACCACATAAATATTCATATTTATTTTTTAACGCACACTTACACACATACATACAATACACCAATTCAGATACATATAAATAAATTTTGATTGATGACTTTTTTGGACGTTATCTTAGTGTTTGATGTATGTCTCTTACTCACCCCCCCATTTAATATTGGTTATATTTATTGTGGCATACTGTTTGGCGCTGTAAAAAAGCTCTATAATATTTTAATTGTTGTAAGATAAAAATCCTTTCTCACTCTTCAAAGTTTCGGTCAACCAAAAAAAAATGGCCATAAAGAGTTAAAATTTTTATTTGTATTTTATAGATTATTTTGGGGAAATAAATCATTCTACTAGATTTATTATTTAAATGTTATTTTTATTTTAAGAATTATACATATTTGAATGAGTTGCATTAATTAAATTTTATTTTTATTTTGTTTCTTTGCAGGTATGTGGTTTGTAAAATAATAAAAAAAAATAAAACTTAGAACAAAATTTGTTTAAGAAGGGTGAGTAAATAGTAACAGTTTTATTTTAATACATTTTAAAACATTTAATATTAAAAAATATAATCAGGGAGGGTTCTTAAACTCGTATACTTTTGTAGCATTAAAATTACAAGAAGATTTCGTACTTCTATTTTAAGTTTAAAAGTCAAATTTAAAAAAAAAACATTTTTGAGAATTTTTAACTAAACATACTTTAGTATTTTCTAGGCAGTTTCCTTTAAAAAAGTTTTCTTAAGGTTTCTGTTTTATTTACTTAACAGTAACACTACTTAAAAATAAATTTAAAAAAAAATTTCAATGCAAAACAAAAATAAACTTTATACCTTGTAAGTGTATACATATGTATGTAAGTACACACCTCAACTTCTGGCAAAACTAATTCGATTTGACATCGATTAAACTTTGTAAACATTACCCACTGTCTTGTCCTACACACAAAATCATACAAACACTTATGCATTTAAGCATGTAGAAAAAAAAACAACATAAATACAAACAATTTACAATCTCTAGTATCTCTAAACTCGTACAGGTATGTTTTTCTTTGCTGCCTGTTGTTAAAAGGAATGTTGTATTTGTTGCTGTTTGCTCTTTAAATGTATGACAACAATAAAACATCAATCACAACAAGCATGAGTAAAAAAAAAAGAGACGACTGCTACAAGGAATAATAGTTGTTGTAGAACACGTTTATCACAATAAAGACGACACACTCGGCAACGATGACGACAATATCATTCGGAGTGAGTGTGTTTGTCAACACGAAGTACAATCAAGCAACAAGCGAGGGTAAAGCGAGCACACTCATTCACTCGCCTACAAATGTTATTGTCTCCCGTAAAAAAAAAAACAATAACTCCATAACATACACACGCATTTGCTTTACCGTTAAAATCATAGTAAATAATAAAAAACAATAACTGGTGCACAACAGGAGTTCAAGTATTCGCTAACTCCTTTTGTATGGACTCTCTTCATTTTTTTAATTTTTTTTTTTTGTTTTGCTTTAACAATGTTTAGTTGTATACAGTTGTTTTTGCTGCCTAAAATCAGTTTTTTTTTTTGTAAATATATGAGTTAGAAAAATGTTGTATTGTGTAGAGTGTGTAGAAAAGTCAGCAAATGACAAAGGGCTGTGTGGTTTTTAAATGTTTACACAAGGACAACATTCATTTCTATCATAGGTTTTTTTCTTTGAACTCCTGGCACTTGTTGTATGAGCTCTAGAGTAACAAATGTTAGAAAAAGAGTTATTACAAAGTGGTGAAGGAAGCAAAAAAGGAAAGAGTATTCAAACTTGTTACATTTTATAACACTGTCAGCATGTTTGTATGTAAACGTATGAAGTTAGGTAAATACTAGAGCATGTGAAAATGCATGTTTATACATGGCGACAATTGCTATTGTATGTAGTGGTCAACAAATTATTGTTTAACTCTAGTTTTCTTGTTGCTTTAGTTTTTTTTTTGAGCCACTAGATAGTGCTCAAATCAACACTGTTACATATAAACAGACATATGTATGCACATAAAAACGCTGTTAAGCTTCCGGTTTTAAATGTTTAGCTTTAACATGTTAAAGGATGTGTTTTGCTTTTTCTAATGATCCTTAACCCTTAAAAAAATTCAAAAATTTAAGTTTTTATTATATGTAAGTAAACTTAAGCGCTTTAAGACAGTTTTTAACATTATTTTTTTGAAAAAGTATAATTTATGATTTTTTAAATACTTTGAAATTGGTAATAAAACTGCTTCTTTCTTAAAAAAAAACCTTTTTATTTACTAGAGCAGATTTACTACATTTTAAAAACTATTATTTTTACAATTACAAGCAATTAAGTTCAAGTCTTTTTTGTATTTTTTGACCATATTTCTATCTTTCTTTCTCAAAGGATACGTATGTCTTTGTTAAAAAACCTGAGGTTTAAACAACTTCTTTTTTTGTTGCTGTCGCTGTTAGTATTTACGTCTACTATTCTATGTTGACAAGTAACATTTTCTTTTTTTTGTTTTGTTAATGCTGTGATATTTTTTAAAACAAAAGCCAGTGTCACATGGTGTCTGGTACCATGTCGTGTGTCTTTTCGCTTGTCTCCAAGATTTGAACAGCAGAGTCACCAAATAGTAGTAGCAGCAGCAAACAGCACAAGAACAAACTTAAAAAAGAAAATTAAAACTTTTTTGTGTTTTGATTACAACTTGACTAAAGTAAACAATAACTATGTGGTAGATTTTTTATGTTTATCAAAACTCATACATACTACAGCAACAATAATAACGACTTCCGTTAAATTCGCAACGAAAAAAAAACAACAAAAACAAGGATTTAGAAGTTTAAAAAAGGTTAACAGAAACACACACACATGCTTAAACAGAAAGCAACGAGTTAATGAGAGCAATTGTTTTACGACAATGTGTGTGTCTGTCTGTCTGCTTGTGAGCTTAACAAATTTATAAAATTTAAAATTTTAATTATTGATACAAATGTGAAGAAACAATGGTGGCCTAAATAGTTTTAAAGCAGTTTAAGCAGAAATAAAAAAATATATTTTTTTAAATACTTTCTTTATACGTTAATTTAAATTTTAAATGCCATTTTAAATTAAAAAAAACACAAGTTTTATTAAATATATTACATTTCTAAAAGAATAAAAGTTAAACTATTCTTTTTTTAATATTTAAACTTTTTATAGTTTCTATTTTAATTTCTTTAAATAAATCGTAGAACAAGATGTTTAAAAAAGTAGTAGCAAATCTAGTACTTTTTTGCATTTTATAGAATTTCTGCTTACATTGTTTTTTCAACATTTCGGCTTAGCTGTAAAGAGTAGTATTTTTACACTTATGATTTCTAAATTTTTTTGCATTGTTTTTTTTTAATTAAGTATTTTTATTTTTATATTCATAAAATTTGAGTAGTTAATTTGGAAAAAGTATGAAATCTATTCCTTAAAAACATTTTTTTTTTGGCTCTGTATATTCGTTTCTGTTAAACTTATTTTTAAATTTATGTAAAAATTTTAATATCTTCAAATTTACTACCTTTTTGAAAAATTGTATTTTTTTTTACTTATTTGGACTTTAAACCTTTTAGTTTATATTTTGACTCAAAATAAAGTATATATTAATGTCAGAAATTTAAAACGTTATTCCTTAAAAAATAGTAGTATATATACAACTATTTCTAATTTCTTTCACACCTAATTAAAACAAGTAGTAAAACTACTACTTGGTGCAAAATATAGATTGGAACTTTTCAGGGGCAAATTTTAAAAAAGTAGTAAAAATACTACTTTTCGCACTTGCTGCCTTAACAAATAAATACCTCTTAAAAAGATTTTTATAAATATAAAAAAGTAGATTAATTTAGAAGTAGGTAATTTTTTATAATTAAAAAAGTGGTAAAACCACTTGTTATTCCAAAACTAGTATTTGGTCACTCTTCTAAGCCGCTTTCCTATAAAATTTAGTTAAAAAGTTATTTAAAAAAAATATAACAAAAAGTAGTCAATTTTTAAAAAGTTGTAGAAAAGTTGTAGTTGCACATATATTCCTAAATAATTGCTTCTTACCAACAATTTTTTATATTAGAAAATATAATTTTTAAAAAACAAAGTACTTTTGCGATTATGAAAATGTAGTAAATTTACTACTATGTTTAAAACTTAGAACACTTGATAAAAAAAATTTTACGATTTTTAAGAAAAGTCTTTATTAAGTTAAATATTTAATTTAATATTGTTGTTTATTTTTTTAAATTAATTTTTTTTTTCTTGAATGAAGGTCGACAATTTTGGGTAATAAATTTGTTGCTATTATTTTCAAACATATAACACTTTTGCAAATTTTACAAATCAACAAGTAATTAAGGCCAAGTCACTATTAAACACTGGCAATGATTTTCAAATCAAAAATTAGACTTTGATTTATTTATAGTTAGACACCCAACCACATATTTCTAAAAGAATGAACATCAAATCCTTTTTCTAACTTCAACTATGCCACCTACATTTGCTACCAAAAAACATGTTACAAATAGTTACAGTAACATGTACTTCTCAATATAAATTGCCTCCCCGCAATAAACAAAAATAAAACATTTGTTATGTTTAAAGGTAAACCACAATTACAGTAACTCCTCTTAGCCCCCTTCCCCAATAGAGTTAAAGGTTTATATCCTTTCTTCAACGCTTTTCATAATTTCAAATTAAAACCTTTAGCATTTTATAGGCATATAAATAAATTTATTTAATTTGTCATTAAATTAACTTTGTGTTTTGTTGTTTTTGTTTTTCCAATCGTAGACTTCATGTAACCATGACTATAAACACAAAATAACATGCAATCTAATGATGACATGCCATCAAAGTGGTGGGGCTGAGAGTAGGAGCAAAGGGTAGCATAGAGCTTTGATACAAAGTTAAAACTACAACAATTAAACCAACATGCAGTTCATGCTAAAGTTTTTGCTAGAAAAAATACCAAATTTTTTGCAGACGACAAATATACGAAAACGAAAAAAAAAGTAAATAAAACTTAGACAACATACAAGAGTTTCCATTTCCGTTAACAATTACCGCTGTTAGAATCAAACAGACAAACCGACAAACAAACAAAGTAGACACACACAAAAATAATTTGCATAATTTTGTGTGGTTTTAAATATGGGGGAACAGTAAAGTTAAGACAAAGAATAAAGTTAATTAAAGTCTAGAGTTATATAAAAAATTTTATAATTATAATCAATAACAACTTATGTTTAATATTCATGAGGTCATTAATAAAACTCATACGCACTGAATTGATTTTATTACTTTTTTATTTGTAGTGACAACATTTGAGTAATAAAACGTTTAATCAAATGTGATATCTCTCAGACGTAAAGGATTTTATTAGTTTTCTTTTTCAGAAAACGAACTAATTTATTTCAAATTAAACTAGAGTTATTGTTATTGAATTTTTCGAAAAAATAGGATTTTTATTATATGTTTTATTACCTGATTTAAAGAAATTTAAAAAAAAAAACTTTTTTTAAACTAATTTCTTTTTGGCTGTTGTTCTAATTTTTTAAAATGGTAGTTTTTCTACTACGATTTTATATAATGCTGTTGAGGCTTTTTTAGTTTTCTTTTAAAAGGATTTCTTATTTCTCAAAATTTTCTTTTATATTTCTCCAAAATTGTTCGCCTCTCCGAAATAGTAGTATTTTCCCTACCTTTTGAAACATCGCAGTTTTTCTCTTTATGATATTAATATACAAACAAATTTAATTTTTATAATTTTCTTTCATAATTTAATACCCTTTTTTATTTTTAAACCTGTTCAAAAAAAGTAGTATTTCTACTACCTTTTTTGAATGCGCTGTTTTTTACAGTTTATGATATTTTTATACTTTTTTAAGTTTATACATACATTTCTTTACTTTCTGGTGATCCTTTTTTATATGTAAACTTAGAAGAAAAAAAGTAGTATTTTTACTACCTTTTATAAAAGACTGTGATTTAAATTTTTTTTAATATTATTATATTGTTTATCTCAACTTATTATTTTTAAGCCAGTAATGACAAAATTTATATGAAATTAAAAAGGTAGTATTTTACTACCTTTTAAATAAAATTATATTTTTCGTAATTTAAGCAGCATGTTAAAAAAAATTTGATTATTTTGCCAGAATGTATTTTAATTTTTTTTTTTTGACAAGCTTTTTGAAAAAGTAATAGTATTTTTGCTACCATTTAATTAACATTTTTTTCAATCAGACATTGTCCTGCTCTGCTATATGTTTATCAAATATATCTGTTCAATTTGTGACAAAGACGACTGTTTGTTTTTAAAAATTTTTGTTTTTTAATTTTTATTTTATTCTGCAGCAAATTTAAAGATCTATTGGTTTTTTATTTGTACTAGAAGAGATACGTTTGATTTTAAAGTATTTATAGGAATTAGTTGTGTTCTTCTAACTATTTTAGACTTCATGGCTTTTTAAAACAATCCTTAGTATTTGTAATAGTTTAATACATACCCAAATCATAAGTTTGTCTCATTCATTTCCTTTTGCAATAATTGTATGTGCAAATAATTTTCCTTGAGCAGACACATGCTAAAACAGAAAAAGAAAATATTTAGAAGAACTAAAGCCAAAAGTAGTAAATTTTTTTAAATCATATACATAATTAGGTAATAAAAGTATTGTATTAGTTAAGACAATAACAAAAGTTAAACTGATTATCCCCTAAAGTCAGGCAACACTTTTATAATTTTAAATTCTCTTATTATATTATAATTTTAAAAATTTTATTTTATTAATACCCAAATTTACTATTATTAGATAACTAATGGCTATGGTTTAGCTAATGATATTTTATTGACATCTCTTTGTTTACCAAAAGCTATTGGTTAACTAGTAGTTGCTTAAAAATATGCTAAAGCAATGTACTAATTTCTTAAATTTTATAATTGTGTTACTATTAGTTAAACAACAGCCAGTGCTTTAATGCTTTTGTGTATTTTTACATAAAAAGGGATAATTTAAAGTTACCTTAAAGTGTGCTATAACAATATGTTACATATTAACATTTTTAGTTAAACTAAGCACTGTGAATATGAAGTAAAAGTTAAAACTACCGTTTTACTTATGACTGTCCTAAATATTTTATATAAAAGTTGCTGTAGCAAATTTGTTATATAAATCTTACAAAATATGTCTAAAAGACTTTGGCTTGCTAAAAACGTCCTGCCTCTAGATAAGACTACGCTTGTATTGTCTATTTTAAGGCTTTTCAAAACCTTTATCTATATATGCTTTATATTAAAATAAAATTACCTTAAATTTTAAGATTTTCGTATACGGTTAAATTTTTGTCTAAATTTTCTTTATATTGATTTTTTTCCTAAATCAACTTACACTTTCCCCTCCAAACAATTGCGAGTTGATTACAAAGTTTTTATTATACATTTTCCAAATAATTACTAAATCAACAGTGAATGAAAATATGCCAATTTACACCTTAAATAAACAATTTAACATGCAAAACAAGCATTTTGCGGCAAAACAAAACTTTTATGAAACATCATAAACATTAAATTGTAAAGAATTTTAAATTAAAGTGGAAAAAAAATAATTCTACAAATTCACTTTCTTTGGAAATAAAAATGTATTTCGCTTTGCATAAATATTAATGTGTTTCAGTTTTGCTCCAACGATGCTGGCTAATGATCATTATTGTTATTATTCTTGTTTGTTAGGCTCATTAATAAGCCAACATATTATAAAGGTTTTGTCAACAAACCTCTTTAAAATGCACAAAATACATGTATATATCTGGGTGCTAGAATATGTATTGGGCGTTTAAAGAAATCAGTGCCATCATTAAACTTTTGCTTTAGTGTGTTGTTTAACTTTTATTACACCCAACACCAAGTATTTAGCAAACCTGCCTTGTGTCATTGACGTTTTCCTGCTTGTCTACTGCTACATGCCTTTAAATGGCTGATGCCTGCCTAAAAGTATGCCTCATGTTGACATTCATGTTAAAGTGTCATATAGTTTTCCCATTAAGATTATTATTTTCTGTACTTTTTTTTCTATCTTTCCTCCACATTGTTGCGATTTGCTTACTTAAGTGGCAGGAAAACGTTTAGAAATTATTGCACTTTATTTAAAAAAGAAAAATAATATGAAAAATATATAAGAATGAAGTGGTTTTTAAATGAGGCATTTGTTGTCAAACGACTTGACACGTTTTTTTATTAATAAAGAAAAAAACAATCAATCATATAATACAGCTTAAATACATGATTAAACCAACATTTTCTAGACTACTTTAAGGCGTTTGGAGAACAAAACAGAAAGGAAAGAGTGAAGGCGAATCTATAGTGTTAAGAAAACAATGTTGCAAATATTAAAGCCTACTATTGGGGGAGACAAAGCACATGTTAAACAATTTTAAATATAGTCTGATTGAGGGTAAAAAAAATGTTTAAATAATAACAAAATTAAAGCAACATTAAAGTTATATAAGGAATTTTTTTTAAAGACTTCTTAAAAAAACAAAACGTATGGGATGTTACATACATATCGATGGTCAAAAGTTAACACCATTTTGTCTCAACATGTTATCGTTCTACTTTTCTCTTCTATCATTAGTATTAGACGAGAAACAACTGTTAGTTACGTATTATCAACATTTGGCAAATTACCTTTACCTCTTAACTGATACATCCACGAGTTTTTTTTACATATTTTCTATGACAGTTTGGCATTAATTACTGTAGCAATCAACCTTTAATTTTTTTTAAGTTAGAAATTAACATGTCTTGTTATTTAATCAAGTGCTCAACTTTTTTCTATTGAAATCATTCATTTTTGCCTAATTGGCAATACTGTGCATCGTATATGGTTGCAAATTTTAATGTTGCATCAGTTTTGGAAAACCCTTTTTATATTTAAGAAAAATTGTTGCTTCCTTTTTCAATTATACCTAAAAATAGGCTGACTTTAGATAATTTCTAGAATTTTTTTTTAAATGGCCTTTTATTAAAAAGAAGTAGTAGAAATATTACCTTTTCAATTAATTCATTATAAATATTTTGAAAATTTCGTATTTAATATGAAGATACAGTTATTTTATTTAAGCAAAAACAAATAGTAGTAGATCTACTACTTTTTTTAAAAACAAAAAAGAAATTTTTTAATTTTGATATTCTATTTCATTTAGGCTTAAGTTCACAAAAAATTATATTTTTTTTCTCAAAAAGTAGTAATTTGGAAAAAGTAGTAGATTTACTACTTTTTAAAAACAATAAGAAATATGTTATATTCGATTATTTGCTTGAAATAAGCTAAATTTTATAAATTTTTGCAGTTTTCCAAATAATTTACAGAAATACTACTTTTTTAAAATCTTACTTTTTTTAATTTTTTAATCAGTTGCCTTTAAATTTCAACATTAAAAATTTATTTTTAATTTATATTACATAAAAATTTAAGCAAATCAAATATTTATTTTTTTTTAAAAAAGTAGTAAAATGACTTTTTTTAAAATAGAAAATAACTTACAAATTTTATAAAAATATTTACATATTTTTAATTTTATTTGAATTTCGCCAAAATATAAACTAATTTAACAATTTTTTAGAAAGTAGTTAATTTATTACTTTTTTTAAAAATTTTATTATGTTATTTATTTTAAACTTTTTTTATTAACATATATAGGTCACA
>NDXZ01010851.1:0-12019 GCA_003055125.1 Paykullia maculata
TCATTTGTGCATGTTATTATATATGTACGTGTGTGTGTGTATGTGCAGTTTACAGATTGAAAATTTTAACAAGTAAGAGCGCTATATTCAGCTGTACCAAATCTTATATACCCTTAATTATGTGTATTTATGTATGTATGTATGTGTGTATATGTATACTTATGTATGTACGTATGTATTAACATGTCCGAAAAGTATTTAAAGTCTTAGAAAATTTGATTTTTTATGATATTATTATTAGTCCATATAGGGTTTTCGCCCATTTCTTTGCTGATTCTGGGCCAATTAGTAATTTTTTTTCAAATTTCCCAGAATAGCATGTCTTACATACAAATATAATAATTTTTGAGTAAAAGAAAAAGTGGTAATCGTCTTATTTGGCTTAGATCTCAGTCAGTTTTTAAGCAATTTTACTAGTTTTCAATAGCGAAACGGAGAATTTCTGATGGTTTGGTAGTAATAACTCGTCCGTAAGACATCGCTAAATCCCCTTCTATAAGGATTCGGAATATATATACCTTATGAGGTCGCAAATGAATATTGTAGAAATTACAAACGGAATGACAAACCTATATATACCCTTGTCACCAAAGGTGAAGGGTATAATAAATTAATTTAAAATTTTAAATCGCCTGCAAATGCGTATACATTTTACATTTTTTTATAAATTTGCAACAAAAACATATTGATTTTTTTTTTTATTATATTATGGTTCATTTAACAATAATACCATTTAAATTTTCCGCTTATATAATTATTTAAACGGAAACATAATAAAATATGCTAAACTAAATGCATAAACAGTTTTTTTAAATAAATTTTACGCTGAGAAAAAATTAAAAATAATGTTTGTTTATTAAATTATTGTTTATTTAAATAATTTAATTAAATTATATTAGTAAAAAAAAATTATTATAAATAAACAAAATATTATTAATAAAAAATTTTAATAATGAAATTGAAAATTTTAATATACTTTTGGAGTAGAGGGAGTGGTAAGGAATTTTTCGGTCAAGTTTCTGACATAATTTTATAATATTTTTTAAGTGTTCTTAAGTTATTTGACAATTTTCTGAAATATATGATTGTATAGGTAAGTTATTATTGTTAGCATTCTAAAGAATATTTTTTATTTGCTGTCCAAATTAAGAATAAACTGATTTGGTATTTTTAATACTTCTTTCAAAAGAAAAAACGAAATGTTTAAAAAAATAAATGTATTTTATTTTACCTTTGCTTAACTTTAACTTTCTTCTATCTACAACATCGCAATAAACATTTTTATTTATCTTCAACAACAACAACATTTTTTGTTCTATGTCTTATAACATGTACAGACATTCCACATACACATTTTTACCAGTAAATTATCAAAAACGGATGTTAAATATTTTGACAAGAATAATCATTAAATACATTACATTAAACATGTTTTGTTTCCTGCTATTCTTTTTTAATACTCCTGTTTTTTTTTTGCTTTGTTCTATATGATATTTTTATAACCCTTTTGTAAACGTGTTACACTTCCGCTTTGAGTTTAACAATGATTTCAAGCTATTTTTTTAACTCTGCCTCTTTTTTAAATTTTTTAGTTATTTTACTTTGGTTTCTTTGACATTTCATGGTTTTTAAACAAATCACAAAAAAAAAAATGAGAAAACAAATTCATCATATTACAAGTGACATCGTGACAAAAATGTAAAATGTTTTTTTGACAAAAAATAAAAAATCAAAAACTGTAAACAATTAACTTTACTAGAGATGAAAATCATACATAAATACGAGCATGTCTGTATGTTTATCTGTTGAAGAAAATTTTCCTTTAGTATTTGCTAAATACAAATGTTATTGTTATTGTTATTGTCTGCATTAATACAAAGTTTTTATACGTGAAGCAAAGAAAGGAACAACGAAGAAATTTTAAACTAAAATTAATAAAATTTACCTAATATTTTACTATTTATATAAGAAAACGTTTTTCTATTAATGTATACAAAGTAGAAAATTCTTAAATCAACCTTTGATTATTACGCAAAGGTGTAGTACTTTACACAATAAGTTAACATGTTTTGAAAAAACATCATTAAATAATATTTTGAAAAGTGTATAAAAAAATAATTACTCTTCCAATCGCGAATAGTCGGTTGAATGTATATATCTATCGAGCAAAGCAATATAATAAGAAGGATTTGTGGGTCTCTGCTTTAATTTAAATCTAAAATTCTGTATTACCACACACACACACATAGTCGTATAACAATACCGAATACGCTTGCATGTTTATGTATAGAATTAGATTAAAATACCAGTTAACTATATTTGGTTGCTACTAAATGTTTAATGTATGTTAGTGTATGTATGAGAGTGTGTGTGTGTGGATGAGCTTGACATTAAACTTAATCAAGTAAAGTGTAAGAGTTTTTCAAACTACACTCACGAACTGTTAATATTCCTTTATGTTTTGCTTTTGTTTCTAACTTTTTTTAATCTACTTTTTTGTTTGTTTTGTTATTTTTGGTACAGGATGTGAGTGTTACTTCCCCAAAGGCATGTCAGTGTTAATGTTGACTTTGTCAAGACTTACATATGCGTTGTGCACGCAAGAAAAGACATTCGATTTTTATCTTACCAAACGTCAAATTTAATAGAGAAAAGTATTATCTTACGTTTGGAATTGTAAAAACTGTTTTGTTTTAGTTTTATAATAAATAATGTGATTCAGAAATCTCATTAGAACTACTTTATAAGATGAATTAAAGAAGAAAAAACAAAACACACACACACGCACATATGTATTCTGAAGTATTTATGTTTGGGTTTGTAAAGTTTAAAAGTTTGGTAAAAAGCAACAATTACTTTAAGGATGCTTTAGTTTTGAGTTCAAATAAGAAAAAGTAAAATAAATTTTTTTTGTTTTTCAACTACTTATTTTACTTCTACCACAAAGTGTATCTGCAATGAGCGTTAGTAGTAATTTTTTGAAACGGGTGATTGTATGTAAATCATGATCTAGCTGGGAAACTAGTCGTAAGGGAGAAAAAGATTAATTTTTTGATGTTAGAAAGTACTTGAATTCATTACATAGCCAGAAAACTGGGAGTCACACGATCTGAAGCCAAAAGACATCGTTGAGTTTTCCTTTTTATTGGAATAAAGCCTGTTATTTATTTAACGAGAGCTTTTGCTCAAAGTCCAAAATACATCCGTTCCTCCAATTAGGAATGAAAACTGGATGGAAACAATAACAACTACTTAATGGTTTCCTCAAAAAAAAACTTAATTTTCAAAGAGCTGGTGGTGTAACTGCAGCTATTATATAGTAAAAATACCGAACACCTATAGGTTTTTGCCAAAAAAGGTTGTTTCACGATATGCATAAACAACATTGTGTGGCACTAAAAACCGTAAGCATCTCCATACTTTTTTGTAATCTAGAATTTAATTTAAACTTCTATATGCTAACCATAATCTGATTTAAGGTATTTGAGTGAGACTTTAATTAAAACGTACAATTTTGCGATAAATTTAATATTTTGTAGTTTTTTTTGGGTGAAAATTAACAGCTCATGATAGGTTTAAATATTAAGCTATTATATTACAACATTTATTAATAATCTTTCAAATTAAAGGCATCTTAGAGCCTTAGTTCTTATTCTTATTATTTTATATACATACATGTTTATAATAAAAGCATTTAAGCTATTATTGTATTAATGTTATTAATCATATTAAGTTAAATATTCTTAATTTAATCACATTAAGATAAATGTGTGTTCAGTTTATAAACACACTCTTTAATGTGTAAATAAAAAGCTTATGATAATCAAAAACACACAAATAAATTACAAAACACTTATAAACAGCTAAAAGCAAACATAATAAACTGAGTAAAAAACATAATTTTAAATGTAAATTTGTTTAACCTTATGTTATCTAAGTATTACCCATTTAAATGGAAATTTGTATGAAAAAGACAAGTAACAATGCCGAATCTTAAGTACCCTCCACAAATTGCAAAAGACTTGCAAAATGCTGTCATTTTTTGGTTTTAAATATTAATTGTAAACATAATTGAGGGATTCACAAGCTACTTATGATATCATAATGTCATATGTTCTAAAAATTTTAAATGGTTAAGTTACTTTGTTGTTGCTTTTTTCATTCGGCTAAGGATAGTTTACGACAGCACAATAAACATAGCATTCAGAGTCATATTATTTTAGGACACTTTTAGTATGAAAAGACACTTAAAGCATTTTAAATTTTTTGGACATATGACATTATGATATCATAAGTTAGCATGTGAATTCCTCAAATATAATAAAAAAATTTACAGAAATATAAAACTTGCAAAAAAGAAATATTCGCTTGGTATAAAACATAATTATATATGTAAAAATTTAAAAACGTTTTGGTAAAAAAAGTTTTTATGAGAAATACCCTCTTAACCTTTTTCATAAAATTTAATTTCGCAAGAAGTTAATCTATGATAATTTTTTTATTGAAAACAAATATGAAAATATTTATTATACAAATTTGCAATAGAATTAAAAAAATTTAGAACGCATTTTTTAGAGCTACTTTGACTTTCAACCTTTGTTTTTCAGCGACGTTAAAACAAAAAACTAATGAAGTTTTATTTAGAAATTGCATTCTTGCGCCCACTTTAACCTTGTGACTTTGGAAAACAATTATTTAAAATACTGTAAAAATCATATGAAAAAAGTTTATAAGAAACTTCCATAAAATAACAAGCAATAATTTAGGAAGTCAATTTTATGTCACTATATTTGCGTCCAAACTCAACTATTTTTCCTTTGACATTAATTTTTTAAAAGCCCAACTCCTCCTTTTTTGCTCTTGTTAGCTTCCAATAAAGCTTAGCAGCAGCTTAACTTCTTGATTATTATTTCTTATCAGCAGTAAATACTATTCATACAACCACACACATGCACCTAACTAATGTGTCTCCATGCAAACACAACTTTGTAATACAATGCCTAACATCAGCATTTTGTTGTATTTTTGACCGATTGACTTCTATTTGGCGCAAAGTTGCATCGGTTCTTCCTGAACATTAGTTTTTGTATAGTTGTCTTTAACAGTGTAAATAATTTTTCCTTTTTAATGTTTAATCTATATTTTATTTAAAAATTTCTTCTTAACCTATTTACATATACATATATATGATTCCAAAAACAGCTTGAATAATTTTTTAAAAATTTAATGACTTATTTTTATGTAATTCTGTTAAGAATGTTTACAAATTCGTTGTTAAAATTTTAAAAAAATATATATTTGCCTTTTGAAAGGTTCCTTATAGTTTTGTTCTATAATTATTCTCCAGTTAAGCTTAGGGCGGGTCGATTAAAAAATCGCTCAAATTACAAGAAAAATCGTATTCTAGGGATCAAAATAAGAAACTTTGCCAAAGGAACCATACCTTTAAAATGTATTTTGATGTCCCGACTTTTGATACGAAGGGTCAAATTTTGAAACATGTGCATGATGAGAGGTAAAGGCTTTTTCAAAATTATGTGCGTATGAGTAATATTTAATTGCATATCAAAAAAGGAGAATACGCCTACGTCTATGTATAGTTTAAATAACCAAGACACAGATTGTAAAGTTCCCAAAATGGTGATTTTTTGAAATATTTGTATAGGAAACCCCCCAGGGGTGGATTCAGGGGATGTGCTACTGACATAGGTGGGTCGACCATCCAAAATTAGTGGGGGTCAGTGATTTCAGGGGATGTGCCACTGGCATAGGTGGGTCGGCCCTCCAAAATTAGTGGGTGTCAGTCATACATTTTGACTCGATTGAGGCACACTAAATGGGTCAAAGTATGATTTTTCAAAATTTGACCCTTCGGATCAAAAGTTGGGACATCAAAATACATTTTAGAGGTATGATTCCTTCGGCAAAGTTTCTTATTTTGATCCCTAGAAAACGATTTTCATTGAATTTTAAGCGATTTTCTTGCCTCCATATAAATCGACCCGCCCTAATATATATATATATGTATATATATATGTGTATACGTATGTATGTATATTCGCTGTCAACAATGGTGGTGGTGTAGGGTATAAAAATAAAATTTTACGAAGAAGCAATTGCCATGTACTTAATATTGAACAACATTTTATATGTTAACATAAATCTTAAGAAATTGAATTTATCTGGAAAATATGACTGAAATTGGTGTATTTGTTAAAATTAAATATTAATTGGCATATTTAGCAACTCAATGGAAAACGTACTTCTTACTGGCTTCCTTGGCTTATTTTCCTTTATTGCTTAAAAAAGCATGTCTTTGAAAATTTTGTGCTCCTTCTTTTATTTAGTCAAATATATCACTAAACGTATGTTTACATTGAAAGTAAATCATACGTGTAAATATTTATTAAATGTTTACAAAAAAAAATATGCCTGAAACAGTATAAAATGATTCATTATACACCGAAAAAAAAACATATGAGGCTGAAAAGGAAAACATATTAAAATAAGGC
The DNA here is from genome assembly GCA_003055125.1 of Paykullia maculata. NCBI lineage: Eukaryota > Metazoa > Arthropoda > Insecta > Diptera > Rhinophoridae > Paykullia > Paykullia maculata. The sequence continues at coordinate 6,513 of NDXZ01010851.1, forward strand.
TTTTCATTTACAACAAATTGCCTTTGGCCTATAAAGCCTACAAAGCCAAAGGAGCACAATAAATGTTTGTGTGTGTTTGGGAAAAATTTACTACTCATCTTTTATGTTGATATTTATTTATTTACGTTTTTGCTCATTTTCTTTTTTTATTATTCTCAACAATTTTGTTGCCACAAGGCTGACTGAAACTGCTTGACTGTCAGCTGTTAAAACCAGGAGTAAATATGAAATCGTGGGTCTATCTAAAGTTAAGTAGGTCTTAATTTCACATAAAAGAAAATAAGAGTTTAAGTATGTGCGTGTTTTCTTTAAAAATAAAAAAATTGATATTATTCATTTTATATTTGCGTTATCCACTTCAATGAGTAGCTATGGTTATTGTTATTAAACGTATGTAAATCATTAAGTATTTTATTCTTTAACAGGGTTGTCAAGTGTAAATTAACTGTACTGCAAGTTAATAACATTTTGAAATAAATTATCTTGGTAAAAAAATTTTCAAAAATGTTTTTATAAATCGTTAATATTAAGAAAACATTGTGTTAATTAAAAACAAAAAAAACGTATTTGTAACCACTTGTATTGTCGTTGTTATTGGGCTGCCAGTGGTATTTAAGTTAAATTTTTTTAAATTTGCCGCCAGGGCATCAATTATATGGATACTATGGCAAAAACAACATAATTTTTCATTTTTAATGGCAGAAAGTGTTACAAATTCTCTGATGTCTTAAGAAGCCTTCGTTATATACACATTTCAAGACCTTTCGATTTGTTCATAGCTGGTTCTCCAATAAAGAAGATAAAGTTTAACATTTACAATTAAAAATGTGGTTAATTTTTGAAAATTGTTTGAAACTTTAATGTACTTTGCGAGTTTCAAATAAAACCAATTTAGGTTTCAACTATGTTTGTTTTTTTAGGTCACAGGGAGGTTTTTGAACAGCATCATTTATTTAAGTTTTTGCTTACGATTTAAAGTCTTCGTGAGTGCGCCATATTAAATTAACATTTTATAGTTTTAAATTATTGGACGTACAAAACGATTTCAATGATAACTTTTTAATTACATTGTGATAAACAATTAAGAAGATACGGAAGCACAAATGAACGTACATACATACGTAGTCGTTTTTTATCCTCATCTACACTTTATTTTAAAACCGTCCAAAAACGTAAATAAAATAACTAAATTAAATCGTATCTAAAATTTCCCTCGAGACATGCAGGTGTTTGTAAATCAATGTCTCCGGAGGAAATTTCGAATATTCTGTCCAAGAGTGATGTCGAACAACAGACTTTTGGAACAATCTAGCCAACAACTAATGGTCGTAGAATTAAAAAGACATATGTGGCGGTGGATTGGCCATACGTTAAGACGATCAATGAACGACATCACAAGAAATGCCATAAACTGGAACCTGCAAGAAAGTCGAAGAACAGGACGCCCAGCTCATACGGACGGAAAGTAAGTGGACGGAAAGTGTAAAACCTGGGACGAATTAAGAGCGTTGGCACAAGACAGGAATATGTTCAACCAATTTATTGTGGCCCTATGCTCCATAGAGGATTAATGGAAATATATATGTATGTTAGGGCGGGTCGATTTGTATGGAGGCAAAAAAATCGCACAAATTACAAGAAAAATCGTATTCTTAGGATCAAAATAAGAAACTTTGCCGAAGGAACCATACCTCTAAAATGTATTTTGATGTCCCGACTTTTGATCCGAAGGGTCAAATTTTGAAAAATCATACTTTGACCCATTTAGTGTGCCTCAATCGAGTCAAAATGTATGACCGACCCCCAATAATTTTGGAGGGCCGACCCACCTATGCCAGTGGCACATCCCCTGGAACCACCTCTGGAGGTTCCCAATACAAACATTTAAAAAAATCACAATTTTCGGCACTTTACAATATGTGTCTTGGTTATATAAACTATACATAGACGTAGGCGTATTCTCCTTTTTTGATAAGCAATTAAATATTACTCATACGCACATGATTTTGAAAAAGCCTTTACCTCTCGTCATGCACATGTTTCAAAATTTGACCCTTCGGATCAAAAGTCGAGACATCAAAATACATTTTAGATGTACCCATATTATTTTCGAGTTTTCCCCAAGTTATCCATTACACAGGCCAACAAACTTTAAACCCTGAGACCATGGAACATGTATTGTTTTTGGCCATATTAGAGAAGTTATAACAGCACGAGCTTAGCTTTTTTTAAAAAATGTTTTCTTATGCGGCCTAAGAGTTCTACCCTTTGGCTTCAAAATAAATATATAATCTTTGTTATATCTTGTTCCTTCTTTAAGATATATTAACCTAAAACTAAAAAAAAAATCTTGGTTCAACGCCACTTTGACCAATAAAAAGTCGAAACCCTAGGGCTATGTTTCGACTTTTTTCAATTTTTGTCGGACTTTGTTACTAAGAATTATTTGTTTGTCTCTTTTTTATCTGGTAAAATTTAGTTGTTAACTTAGTTGGAAAATGATGCTCCCAAAAATACTTAATTACACACTCGATTAACTTTTAAAAAACGTTCGGTGGAATAGAAGATAGTTATAATCAGGTTGGGCAAAATATATCGATATTTTTCAAATATCAATTGATATATTTCGTCCATATTTAACTTTGCAATATATCGATATATCAATATGTCTTCTGCCATTTAATTTCGATATATTTTCACTCTCGTTTTGTATTTTATGTTATTAATTTGTAAAAATATTTTCTCGTTACAGACTTCCTTCAAAAGAATGTTATAATGCTTATATTGACAGTTACGGTTCGTTTAATTTGATCCCATTGAAGTTATTTGCAAGTCTATAGCAACAATGTATTATTTACGTCCGTAACTGCTAAGTGTGGAAATTAAAAATAACGACGAGTTTCATATAGAGAAAAATATTGAGAAAAAATAACGATATTTTTTTTTGTATTTGCCCATCCCTATCAGATAGTCTATGCAGGAGACTATATTAAAGCTTATATTGTTATGTACTTAACGATTAACTAAAAATTTTTTTTTAAATAAATTTTATCGGTAACATTCCATAAACTTGAATTTTTTTTAAAAATTCTCTGTATTAAATCAGAAATATTTTGTGGCAATCATATTTTGCCAGTGACGTTGTCGTTACTTACTGTTAATGATGATTATAATGACAATGTCGTTCTTTTTATAATACAATTTTTTGAAAATACTTACATGCGTCTGTGTCTGTTCACTTGAAATTTGAGTTAATGAGTACATGTGAGCTTATTTCAAAGGATTATCACTTTATTTAACACATCATGACGTTGACTTTTTCATTTCTTTTTTGAGGATTTTTACGATTTTTTTATATGTTAATAAAGTTGGGCAATTTAGTGTAATTAACTTTTTAAGCAAAGTGCAAATATGTTTTAATAAAAATTTTTTTTGTATTTAACTTAAGCAACGATTTAAGAGAATTGTTAACAAAATATGTATATGAAAATATATTTTTTATAATTTTATGTTTAATTGAGTAAGTAAAAAGGATGGAAAATTATAAAAGTAGTAACAGACTGATAGGTTTTACCTGGTTGTTGGTTTTCAGTTAATTTAAATATTTTTTAAGGATTATTCCTTTAACTTTATATTGTCTTAGGTCCATCTAGTTTGGCAGTAACCATTTGGAAAAGCCTAATTTTTGGTGTATGTTTTAGGAATGCAATGCGTTGTGTTTTCTATATGTGTAGGATATAAAAAAATTTACAAATATATTTCAGTTGTAGTTTAACTTAAATAAAATATTTTTTCTTAATAAATTGATTTTCACTTTTTTGTGTAATTAATTACGTAAATTATGCAATTAATTTCAAAACGATTTAACTTTATATCGCCACAATAATTGCACTTAACAAAATTTCACAATCACATGACCAGCACATTATGTTATCCTTTTCTTTTCTTTTCTTTTATATTATTAAATTATGTTTATTCAGACGTTCCAGACATAAATGTGCTGGAATTGAACGTTTATGCTAAATACATTAATTTAATTTTCCCAGGAGGCAATTAACACATAACACTTTTATAGGCCACTTGATATTTGAATATTCAACATTGTCGACGACAATGTGTGATTAATGAGTTTGAATTATACAGAAATAGCAAAAAAATATTTTAATAAATATTTTAAATTAAATAATTAAGTTGCATATGGTAGCAAGGGAAAATTTTTTGCATATATGCAAAACTTTCTTATAATATTTTATTTCGATTCCAACATTTGTAACTTTTAAAAGGACTTCAGTGATTTTCCACAGAGAGTTTCGAAAAGTTGATCAATTATGAGCCGATTTTCCCAAAGTCTTATTAATACAAAGGTTTGTTGAATCGAGTTTTTTAGGCAATATTTTTAAGAGTTTTGCTGGCCTTAAAAACAATTTTCGAGTGGAATCCTAATATGAAAGCTAGAAGCAAAAGTAAATTGACAACTGCAAATTTTAGTTATCACATTTGTTTATAACTGCATTTTCTTCTGTTTAATTTTAATTTAATCTGGATAGTTTTTAGTCAGTTATTGATATAAAATTGCAATTCCTGAATGAGATTGGTATGAGAATGGAGAAAATAACATTCCAGCTACAAACAATTATCTATGACTTCCATTTTTAATTAAAATATATTTTACATTGCGAAAGTTTCCTTGATGACAAAGTAAACAAAGACAAACAGAAGAGCTGGTTGTCGGAGATCGATTTTATATCAAACCTCTTTTTATGATATTGTGGGTTAGTTTTAACAGAAATAATATGTCTCTGTGCAAGCCATGACAATTAATTCTTCCTGAAAATATAAAGTGTTTTAAATATTTTTGATACTTTTTCTATGTAAAGGGTCCGCCATCTAACGTTTTTTTTTTCAACTAGTGCTTATTTTGTGAATTGTAACACTTATCTCATGTCTGATTTGACAGATAATTAGTTTTATCCTTCCGCTGAGCGAATACGGTTGTGTATACGCTTGAACAACGCTGGGAAATATTGCGACATTACTTTGAAAATCATGGTAATGTTGTTCATCTTTTCAGATGAAGCTCATTTTGATCTTGGCGGGTATGTAAACAAGCAAAATTGTCGCATTTGGGGCACAGAAAACCCGCACGCATACATTGAAAAACCGATACACCCAAAACGAGTCACTGTTTGGTGCGGATTTTGGTCCAGAGGCATAATTGGGTCATTTTTCTTCGAAAATGAGCAAAGAGTGGCAGTTGCAGTCAATGGCGATCGTTACGGGCCATGTTGAACGAATTTTTGTTCACAAAAATTGAAGAGGAGGATATTGGCAACATTTTGTTTCAAAAGAACGGCACTACGTGCCACACAGCCGAAGTTACACTCGATGTTTTGCGCCCTGTTTTTAAAGATTGCATTATCAGCCGTAGAGCTGATGTTATTTGGCCACCTCGGAGCCGCGATTTGACACCGTTGGACTATAATTTGTGGGGTGCCGTCAAAGATAAG
>NDXZ01010853.1:5272-19196 GCA_003055125.1 Paykullia maculata
TATCGGTTTTTGTTGGAAGATGATTTTGTGAGTGTGTTTTTTTTTATATTGACAAACGATAAAACAAATTTTAAAAATATTTTTAAAAAAGTTAAAACATTCAAAATTTATTAAAAATACTAATTCGGTAACTGTTTATATTTCATTTAAATCCTAAGACAATTTTTTTAGGTTCTTAATTTTTATATATATTTAAGATTTTCTTTAGTTCTTTTTAACACTCTCTTTTATTAAAAAATTAAAAAAAAGATTTAAAAATTGGAAGTCTCTTTATTTTGTAGCAATTTTTTCTATACTTAATATTAACTTTAGTCATTAATTCATTGTGAAATTGTCGACGCTACAATAAATATTGCTATTGATGGTCACTTAAGTAATAAATTTTTTAAGCAACCTCATTAATGTTGATTATAGAATATTGACTTTAAAATATCACAGTAATCGATTAAACGACAATTAAATATGATTTTCTAGAGTTAAAGAAAATTGTTCTACTTCTTAGTTTAAAAAAAATTGTTCCTCTTATATGCAGCTGCACATGGTTGTACTTAATATTACTTTAAGCAATATCGCTAACCCATTTTCATATACTTCTGTACATACAAGAATTTACTTTTTTATACACTCATTTACTTAACACGAATTTTGGAAACTCATAATATTATTTACTTTATTTAATTATACACCACTACAGTATGTGTCTAACACCCACAACATCGTAATCTACCGCAAAAAGTTAATAAATCATGTTGGGATTTTATGTTTAACATATATATATATACATACACAGGCACATCACGAATACGCTCAAAATGCAAAAAGTCTTAATTTATCTTACCTTAAGAAAACCACTTACCAATGGGTAAGTCTCACTCTAATCGTTATACCCTACGCTACATAAAAAAAAACATACAATTTTTTTTTTTTTGATATTTGATATTAGTATGCTAAAGCTCGCATACATTTTTAACAGTTCAATGAACCTATAAATAATTTTCGGAACGGGCTTATATGGGAGCCAAGATCAATTGTTCCCTTTAATTTTATATGGATGTACCAGATAAACAGACAGCCGGATTGACATTGCTTCTTCGACAAAAAAGTTAATTCCACACAAATCAGTAATTTTTAAGCGAGTGTGAAACTACTATTTTTGGGGCTCTTTTAACATCAGTACAAACGCTTAATACCTTTTCCAACCATGGTGGTGTAGGGTACAAGATAAACACACACATACTTATTAATGAATATTGCCGCTGCAGTAGCTGGGTTTTTTTCTGCTGGCTGACTGACTTCTTGCTTTTCTAGCTGGATAAAAAAAAACATGCCACTAGTTAACATCGAAACCACAAAAACAAAATTGACTACTTGCAACATTTAATAATAAATTATATCAACAGCCGCAACTATTAGCAAGTTTTGGTATCATGTTCACTCCAATGACAAGATTAAAACAACAGAAACATCGTTTTTTTTTTTTTTTTGTGAAAAGAAGATGCAATTTAAAGTAATTTAAAATTAATTTGTTTACGTATTTGATCAGACGCTCATATACGGATAACGGAAGCTGTTTTGTTTGTTGTTGTTGTATTTGGAGCACTCAGTAAAATTTTTGAATTTGTTTTTAGTAACTAATCTTTTAAGCACACTATACAAGTTCTTAATGAAATCTTAATGATTGTATTGGAATGACTACAGCCAAATAAATAAAATTCTTGGCCGTATCGCACGTGGAATAAACTCCCTGAAGAAGTCTTTTCTGTCACATCAATAAGATTTTGTAGATACAATTAATATTTTTGTAAATACAACCACAAATTTTTTTAATGATTTTTGAAAGTGCAATAACAACTTTGGAACTTAACTTTTAAGCATTAATGAATTATTTTTTACTAAAAGTTTTTGTTTTTTAATTATCTGTTAATTTAGTTAAAACAAGCAAATAAGTTTGTTAATCTGTATTTATTTTTTAAACCCTGCTAATAGCAAAACATTTAATAAAAAAACTTAACGAGACACTAACAGGGCAATTTGTAAAGTTTTTTGCAAACATTTTTGCTAAAACATTGTTGAACAAATTTTATAACAGGCCTTTTTAAATTTGTTTGTCTTTAATCAGCTTTTCAATATTTAATTAAATAAAACATCTAGTAAATTTGTTTAATGTTGATGACACTGCTAATTATTAATATTTATTAAAGGATAATAATACTAGATTAATTGTTTTTCTTTTTAGAACTACTTTTAATGCATTTATTACAAAATTTTATAATTAAAAAAATTGTTTTATTGATTTATTATTCTATCAGTGACAGAAAATGTCAGTACATGAAAATTATCAAAACGGAAAAATAAACATTTATAAAAATAACAATTTAATTTTTAATTGATCATAAATCAAATATGTTTTTGCACAGGAAAAAACTGTGTAACAATAGAATATAAATAATTTTTTATGCAGGAAATGCAAAAAAAAAATTAAAACTTCAACATTAATTATGTGATTATGTTCTAGTGAACGAATATTAAATAAACTACTACTTTTACAATATCAATACTGTATTATAGATATAAGATTTTATTTTTATAAAAACAAAAGTTATTAAAACAAAATATAAACATATGTATATTGAAATGTTATTGCATTTTCTCCTAAACAAGAGAAACTGCAGCTAAAACTTGCTGAAGCAAAAACGACGAAATTCTGTAATCATTATTGTTTTCTGTTAACATTTGATTTTCCTTTTGGGGTATTTTCTATCACTAAGATTCCTTTACATAATTCAATTTAAATAAAATAAATAAATAAAATAAAAGTCTCCCGAATTTTTCTCTCAGAGTCGTTCTTCACTCTTATTTGACCCACATCTGGATACATTAAATAACTTTAAACAAGTAAATACACGGAAATAGTACACCCAACTGACAAACAATCATAGTGGTGAATTTAACTAATAAATAATTTTTGATTTGAATTGCTTTGGTCTATTTATACCCTTCAAATATGTTTGTGACAAGGGTATATATAGGTTTATCATTTTTTTGTAATTTCTATAATATTCACTTGCGACCCCCTAAAATTTATATATTCTAAATCCTTATAGATGACGAAGTCGATTTAGCCATGTCCGTCTATTCATGTGTTGGTTGAAATCAGGTTTTCGTAGCTCCCATAAGTCACCTAGAGTTGTATGGGTTATCAAACTTTTAGAAATATTTTCGAAAAAAACGGTACTAAAAACTGGTAACATTCATTAATAACCGGCTGAGATATAAGCAAAAAGAAATACAACAACCTTTTTTTGCACCAAACAAATTATTGCTTTGCAGGTTTGGAATAAACTACAGACATTTTTGATAAAAATTGGACTAATTGGTCCAGAATCCCCAAAGATATAGGCGAAACATCTACATGAATAAAAATTTATAACATAAAAAAATAAATTTTCTAACACTTTAACTACCTTTCGGACAACAAACATACATACATACACTAAGGGCCATTAATATGACCTTTCTATATTAAATATGTATAAAAATAAATCTCCACATTAAACAACATCTTTCATAAACTTTTTTTCTATTAAAACTTTAATGTAAAATCTGTTTTTTATTTCTAATAAGGACTCAATACTTTTTTGAATTCCGGTTTATAGAACATAAATCAAAAAAAAATTTTTTTTGGAACCACAAAATTTATAAATATGTTTTACCATCTTTAGCAAGGCATAATTTATATTCCTGTGTTATTAACTACTATTAACTTAACTTCTATTAATTATTCAATAAAGCTCTATAAATAATATTAACCCATTGCTTATTCATTACAACAATAACAATTTAATAAATTAATCCTTTCATGGTTTTTTATGAAAACCATTTATTAAATTAATAGCTATTTTTTGTTTGTTTTTCTGTTAAATTAAATATGTATGCATTTGTGCGTTAGTAGTTAAAATGTCGTATTAAATCAAAAATAAATTAAATTAAAAAAATGCTCCTTAAATTAACAACAAAATCAATTAAAACATTTTTGTTTTAATTACAGGTGCAAAGTAGGACTTTATTAAGGCATAAGTGATAAATATTAATGAAAATTTTAATAATGTTGCATTGCAGTAATGCAGTTGTAATACAGTAGTATTTTTCATTAATGTAAAAACTATAAATACTAAATATATGTATACATATTGTACATTGAAACCCGATTTAATAAAATGCACTTAATCAGTTTGGAATATATGAATAAATATTTTATGAGTTTTAAATGAACAATAGAATAATAAGCAAAGAAGTATACAAAATTAAAAAGGAGAATATTTTTTTAAATATAAAAGAATAATTTAAATATATATGTATGTATATAAAATATTTTTTTAAAACACAGAATTGATAAAGTTAAGAGTGAAAAGTTAAATAATCTTAGAAGCTGACAAAAGAGGTCTTATGTTTTTTACAGAAACTGCAAAACCTTTTCCTTTACACCTTCTAATCTAATACAGATATTAAATTTAATTATATATTTTTTTAATTCATATGATTAGATAATTCAAATTATTTAAATCTTTATAATGGTACCCTTCCTTTTAAACCTGGTATCTTTTTACATAAGCGTTTCTTACGTTTGTTGGTAAAGTGCCCTTGTAAATTTTGCAAGTATTAAAAGCTAAAGTAAAAAACTTGACGAAAAGTTGGGCTTGTATATAAAAAAAATTATATTGCACATTCACCCTTAACAAACAGTAATCGTTGATCATGACAGGTAATGGCTTAGAAGGAGTAATATAAATTATAACATATCCCACCTTACATAGGCCGCTATAACTTGCTTAGTTTATTTTGGACGTTATTTACCGGCCCACACTAAATGTTTTACATAAAAGATTTTTAACGAAGTTCTTTTTTATCAATCACAGACAACTCGCTATAAAACCATATTTTTTCTAGTACATCAAGCAGAATTTTGCAAGTGATATCTCAAAATTGCGTTGTTGTTAAACCCTTTTCATCTTTAAGGGATTACAAAAATTGTACTATAAGTAGTACAATCCTTAATTAGTAGTACATGTCGGTAATTCAAATAGCAAACATGCATTTTATATATCACAAGATAAAGTAATAAAATAGGATTAAATTTTACGGTTTTCATATCCTTAAACCAATTTTTCATCAAATATATAGCTTAGACCATCATTATAATTAAAGCAGTAACTTGAACGGACTGTAAGCCGCACCAAACAGTGACTTTTCTGGACAAGATGATGTTTCGAAGCTATTTGAGAACAGCAAGAAGTTCATCAGAAAAATTGACTGAAGATAATAAGCAAGAGGTAAAGGCTAAGAAATAGTTAATCAGGTAAGACATAAAACTAAAAAATTATTTTTTTACAATTGCAAAAATAAGCAATAAATATCATAAATATATGAAAATAGTAAGTCCTATCACGCAAAGAAAAAACATGAATGAATATGGTCACGGTAATATGATCACAGACAATTTTAAAATTCTATGTTTATTACAATCGTTATATGATTGTCATAATCATAATATGGTTGTAGTTATATTTTACGTCAATACCATGATCAAAATCATTATATATTTGTCCAAACTATAAATATGTTACGGATAATCATAAAAAATAAAAATGTATGATGCTTTCATAACCATAATCTGAAACCATCATACATCAATTGTCTGTGATCATATTACCGTGACCATATTCATTCATGTTTTTTCTTTGCGTGATTCGATAGTAGCTAGACACAACAAGACTTTAACAGAATCGGTTAAGAACTCTCTGAGCTAGAGGGGGTCAAAATTTTACCTTTTGTCTAAGCAGGTTATTTTCTCATCCATGTAACTTATTACCTATTGCTCTTACCAAATTTGTCCCAAATAGTTTAGACAGATATTTTTTCAATTTTTCCAAAAAAAAATTTTTAAGAAAAAAAAATTGTTTTTTTTTAATTATTTTGCAAAATAAAATTTTTTTTCAAAATCGAGTTTTGCTCAAAAGAAAGCATAGAACATTTCCTTTAAGAGCTTTGTGGTCGCTGTTGACCGATCTTGTTGAAAAATTGTGTCTAAGCACCATATTAGTCCAATAGGACTAATGTCATCCCGTTCGGAAGACATCGGTTTCAAAAGTTGGTCCTTTTGACATGAAATGACCCATATATATTTTTTTTTAATTTAAAAATTTGAAAACGTTGCTTTGACTGAAACAAACCATAATGTCCAATTAAAATAATATCAAACCAATCGAGAAATGTCAAATGGATTGTCATAGCAAATAGTTTGACTTGTTTGGAAATCTTAAACTTGAAATTAAACGAACATTTTTTTTGATATTTCTATTCTCTTCATATTAAGTCCAACATCAATTATCTTAAATTTAAAAATTACTAAAGTAGACACGATAATTTAATGTTACAAGTGCAAAAACAATTTATGCACCAATTACTTTGCGCAACAGACAGAACAGTCAGTTGGATAAGGAAATCTTTAAATTTCTTGATACATCTAAAATATTAATAAAAAAACTTAACTAAACTAAACAACAAAATTATATTTTATAATTGTAAACTGACTTTTATTCTTACGATAGCTTTTTACAATTATATAATAAAACATTCTCTCCACTCTTTACGAGTTTAAGCGTTTATGGCCACTTATTCTTATTTAACTTGTTACTATCAAAATCAAATCAAAATCTAAACAGACAGCAGATAGAGAGAGATACAGAATCATAACACGCATCCGCTACAATAATCTAACAATTTGTTATGCTCACCTGAGATTGTTGGGTGCCAAGCAACTTTTTTTTCTGTGACGTACATCACAAAATAAAATACTCTTCAAAGTGTTAACAGTAATTCCTGACTACAACTTAACATAGATTTTCTCATCTAAATTTAATACATATATAGATTTTTTTACTATTTTGTGGTAAAATTATTAGACAAAAGAACCAACCGCAAAAGCTTTAAGAGAAGTGACTTGGTTCGCAACATGAAACAAAAACTCGTTTCTTAACAGCTGTAAATCAAAGAGATTTTAAGTGATTTAATCCATACTGAAACCGTAAACTTTTCTTTCCAATTTGTTAACGAGCTAACAGCAGGTGTATTTCCTGGAATTCCGGCGTTGCCAGATTAATTATTTTTATCATATCTATTTTTGAGGAGTTTCTTAACGATTATTTTGAAACTCCCTTAAAGTAATATATTTAAAAATAGTAAATTCATAATCACAAACACAAACAAAACAAAATATGTAGTTTTTAATCAATTAGGTTTTTTTTATTTAATTATCAGTAAATGTTTAATACATAACAAGTTTTCTATGAACCTTAATATTTATAAATATTTTATTTTCTATTTTCTAATGGGAAAGTGAAGCGCAAGCAAGGTTTTTAAATTTGCCCACATAGTCACTCCTTTCTTAATGTCAACCTCACCCACTGTCTCGAAGACTTGGTGTTTCCTGTCGCGCTAACGAGGCTCTGACGAACGACCTTGGGCGGGATGTCCCTAATTCTTTGTATGGCTAAATACCTACATACTTTTGCACGCCTGGTGGCGACGTTGGCAGCCCCAACACCAGGATCGGACGCTATGGTCTAATAAGCCATACGTCTTAAATATAAACCTTATTAATGAAAGCAGAACAAGAATGAATACTAATAAACCCGATAAAACGTTGACGGAATTTAGCATGAAATTTAGGACAAGAATTGGAACATGGAATGTACGTACTCTTTTATGGCCCTATGCTCCCTCGAGGAGTGAAAGGAACATATATATTTATTTTTTTTATTACCATACACCTGAATTACTAAAAATTGTTTAAATGAGAATTTTAATATGCAAACAAAAAATACATGATACCCCTATTACTAAAGGTCAAAAAACACTATATACATAATATATCTAAAGGTTTTCTTCATTTGAATAAATATCGACGATTTTTTATTTTTTTGTGTAAATAAAAAATTTTTCGAATTATTTTAATGTTATTAATTTAGATAAAGAATCTTAATTAAAGGCAAATTTGTGTAAAAATCAATTTTTGAAAAAATGTTTCTCTAAAAAAAAAAAAACTTCTGGCAAGGGTGAATCAAACAATCAACTAAACAACGGCACAGAAGAATGGAGGAATGAAGTGTAATAAAGATTTTATGAAGTGTGCTTAAGAAAAATTGTTGCAGAATTATTTATGAATTTATTGGGGAAAAAGGTGTTTTTATTTTTTCTATCAAGTATTAATGTGTACGTGTGTAACTTTTATTGCTTTTATCATTTAGCAACATATGTGCAGCCAAAATTTTATTATTTATTTTATTAATATATTTTTTTCATTAAACTATTTTTACTTTAATATAAACTTTTGGAGTTAAATTGAAGAAATCGATTTTTGTTAATATTATATATTAATAATTAATAATATTTAGGTCTTAGGATGTTGTCTTGGCTGGTTTTTGGGAAATAAATTGCATTTTTGTGGGTTAAGACTAGTATTGAAAGTCGAACAAATCAAGTTTTTTGTTCCTTTTGTAGTTTCTAGAATGTTTTAAATCCTTATATATAGGGGAGCCTAGTGAGCGATATCCGTCTGTAAATTTATTGGTGAGTCTTTTTTCGAAAGCCACTAACTTGGCTCCATGTAATATATTTATGTATTTAATACAAAAGGCGCTCATAACTAAAACTGCGATTGTATTAGTGAGAGAGTTTCCCAGCAAAATCACAAAATCAACCGTTTGAAATATGATGCTGCATTATATTTCTTAAGGTAAAATTTTATACATTCAAACTTTAAAAAAAAATGTTTAAATTGCCTTTACACATGGTTTGATTCAATAGAAGGTGAAAAATGAATGACCATTTCTGATGAAAGATTTAATAAAAATATTTTTGATAAAATTTTGCAAAAGCTAAATTATATTAATAAGTGTTTTACTTTATTTGACGGATCAGTAGAATAGGTAATTAGCAAAAAGCAAATAAATTACGAATGTGTTAATTTTATCAATTTGAAATGAAACACTTTGGTATGCTGGGGAGTATTCCGGAAAAAAATAAAAAAGCATCCGCCTCATGTGTAGTCGTTGCTTGCTCATCAACGACTAAATGAAAGAGATTAAAAATATGTGTGAGGTTGTCTCCGCACAATTGTACTATGAAATGACCACCATTGATTTAATAGAATATTGCTAGATCGGTGTTTTGTTTCTCATTTAACTGTACACGCAAAGAAAAAACATGGTTGTGGTGACCATAATCTAAGGGCATCATACTATGATTGAAGCTAATTTATGTAATGATCGGTTTTAATTATAAAAAGTTTAATTAAAATGCTTTTCTGTAACCATATTATGACCATATATTATTATAACTGTTATTTTACATGATCATAATATATTTCCACCTTATTATAATATGACTAAATGAATAATGTTATTTTTCGTATATATACATACATCTTATAAAATATTTTTTAATATTATTAATTGACACATTTGTATTTTTGCTACTTTTTAAATTGATTTAAATTATGTTCCTCTTTAATTGTTATGTTTTCCTTTAATTTTTTTGTTGTATGTTTTAATGCCAGTTACTATTTGTTAATGTTGCATTTCAGATACAAATTTTTCACTAAATTGAAAGCACTTAGAAGAAGAAGAACTACCGAAAACAAACAACTGTTAAAGTTTATCATACTTTGATTGCCTTGCAACTACACCGTTGTTGCACAAACCATTTTATGATTATTTATAACTTTAAATATAATGTTATTTTGGCAAACAAATCATGATTTTTTTTTTGTGAATAATCATGTCAAAGTTCTTAATAATTTAATGATAGTATATAAACAAATACTTGATTATCGTTTACTATAATTTGTTTGCGGTATACAAATTTTTTGTAGAGAAAATACAATGGTTATTGTGATCATGTTTCAACCATGTTTCTCTTTGCGTGTGAACATTAGACAAAAAAAGGCGTGTGTCACACATTATTACAACCACCAAGTAAATGGTTTTAGCAATTGGTTACCTTTATGTGTGTACGTTTTGCAAATACTATTCAATAAGTAAGGGGTATTATTAACACACTACAGCCGACTATAACGTTTCAACTTGTTTTCTTTTTCAATATAATAATTTAATACACATTTATTGTACCTGTCCTTAATCTATTTATTCCTTCCGCCTTTTCATTACTGGCTGTCTTCGATGATTTTGCTTTAGCTACTTTCACTGTTATTTAACCAAATATTAAATATCCTTTTAACTATACTACTTGTAAATTAATTAATTAACTCACTTAATTTGTTTGTAATCAAAGAATCCTTATAAAATAATTTTCAAGAACTTTAACAATTAATTGTCTGTCTACATAAACACAATAATTCAAAAACACCATTAAAGTACTTCATTGTTCTCAATGCTTCTTTCGAAATGTACATATTTGTTTATTTTTCAATTTAAGGTGTTTTTTTTTTTTGAAGTAAAACATAGTTTAGCACTTTGTCCAAATGAAGTCAATAAGTAAGACAAACACCAACTACTTTACATTAAATAACTAAAAACACCAAAACTTAGGAGAGGACAAGAGGACATAACAGAAATAAGCACAAATCTTCCAAATACTATTGTTACAAATTAACTTTTGCTGTTCTGTTCAATGACCTAAATTCCCTCCAGTTATAAGCCATAAACAACTACAACACTAGCACCAACAACAACAATAGTGCAACACTAACAAAAAAAAATCTTTTGTATATGTACATATGTATAGATTTATTTAGTAACAAACATATTGTTGTTACTGTGATTATACAATACTTCCTCCAAAGAGTACCAAGTAACTGCTAGTACAACAAATTACATTGTGTGTGGGTCTTCATGTAGATACTCCGATTGCTATACATTTTATACCCTTCACCACCACCAGTTTTAATAAAGGTAATATTTAAATTTGTCATTCTGTTTGTGACATCTAAAAATATTAATTTGAGACTCCATAAATTATATATATTTTCGTTTCTTTTGATTTTCTTAGTTAATTTATTTATGAATGTGAGAAACATTTTCACTGCCACGTTGGATTAAAAAATTAAATTCGCAAAAATTATTTTTAGTTTCTAGAGGTAACTCCGTATTTCAATTAGGACAGGTAAGGAAAAGAGTAAATAATTTTAATAAATGTTTAAAAAAAATTTGAATAAAATACTATAAAAATAAGCCACTAAGTCTGTGGTTGATTAAAGCAGTTTTATTAAAAACGTATAGTGACAAAAACAGAGGAGTCATGCTTTGAAAAAGTTGTTTCCAGAAGGAAAATTGTGTTTTCAGCTACAGTAGTCTAAGCTTAACTACCAGAATTATTTTTTTTATAAATAATATGGGTTCTTGAATAAATTTGTAAATACAGGGTGCGGCTAAAGTAACTATATGATTTGTTTTTTAAATACATTTTGAATCGAATATAAAGAACAAAAAATTGAATGATACAAATAAAGTTTATTTTTTATTATTTTTTTACATTAATTATGAAAACTAATATCAGTTAAATGAGAACCGTTTTTTCTTACGCAAAGAATTTTTCATAACTTTGTGGAGAGTTTCTTGTGGTATACGATTAATTTCTTCTTGAATGTTGTCCCTTAGTTACTGCAAGGTTTGGAGCTTATTCACATAAACTTTGTCTTTGAAATAGGCCCACAAGACAAAATCTGATGCAGTCAAATCCGTTGGAGCAGTTCTTAGACCCTAAAATCTTCTGTATGGACGTTGAGTATTAATTATCGAACAATTATTTTGTACTTAAAAAATAATCGTTCCTCTAATTCCCATTGGAACATAGGACGCCAATTCAGGGGCTATTTAATTTGCGATGTTGTTTTCGGAAGATGTGGGTTTCAAGTGCTCGTCTCCTAGATTGATAAATGGACTGCTTTCTGCGTGTCCAGTCCTACGATGCAGCCATGTTTCAGTAAGTTGCGCCTAATTTCCTGAGACGTATTTCTAACCGTTCAGGATAAATGGTTGAAGCGCCTTTTAACTTTAGGTAACTTTGAAAAAATGGTTCCAAAGCCACTGTTCGGGAAATACTTAGTCTAGGACCGGAAGTTGTTAGCTGTTGAACCGTTCCAGCAAAGGAATCGCTCTGGCCACTCCCAAGTCAGTGACATATAAGAGGCTTTCCCCCTTTGAGAAAAGTCTCATCCACCAGGCTAGGTTAAGTTAGGTCGACAGAAGAAGCCTCGAGGGGTCTCATGTCCCTTAGGACATATATCTAAGCCCATGATCGGCTTGTTGTGCACTTCCTGGGGCATTGGGAAAAGGGGGGCAAAGAAGAAAAATGAAAGAGATTGAGAGAATCGCGCTACTCACAGGAATTCAGTCATTCGGACGAACTTCCTTAGTGCTACCCATCCTACACCTCTTAGTTATGCCACGTCCGGTATAGTATCCGACGCAAAATATTGGGCCCTAGCATCCGCAAAAGCGGACTTTTTTTTTGAGAAAAGTCTCATCCACCAAAAATACTTTAAAAGAGTTTTCAGTTATTTTAGATACTTTTTTTAAATGCAAATTAACAAGAGAAAATTTAAAAAAGTGTTTTACAAACAAAAAACATTCCTTAAATTCTGTGTTTAAATAAAAATTTGAACATTTTTTATTAAGAAATTTTTCTTTCTTTCTGCTTTAATTTGGCAAAATATGTGAAACTTACAAGCGTCTTATAAATCAATCTCCACATTACATTTTACTTTCTGTCCATTATTAAAACATTTCTTGGACAATTTTTTGTCTGTTATAAAACTTAAAAAAAAATGTAATGCAATTTTTAAATAAAATTATTTTATTTAATAAGTTTTTGTGCTAAAAACATAATTTGCATATTTTTAATAAGTTCTATATTAACGGAAACTTTTTTTAAATTAAATTTTCTTTTAACAGTAAATTTGTTTGAATAGAATATTAAAAAAGAATTTAATTATTATTTTATTTCCGGTTCGTAATTTTACTTCAAAATTCAAATATTTTATAATTCATAGTAAAATTAGGTACGGTATTTAAGAATAGGTACGGCCATATGTAGCATTTCTACTTACATAGTTTTTTTGTGTGGCTGCTGTTGTTTTGATTCTCTTTTTTTTTGCCATTAATTTTTGTGGTTTGTAATTAGGAAATAAGGTAAACTTTTGAGGTCATTGATATTGAGAAGGTGGTTAGTTGGTTGTTTAATTTTTTAATGTTGGCAGCAAAAACAAAAACCTCAACACAAAATACAAAAACAATGTTAAAAAAAACTCGTAAAGAAACATAAAACTTTAGGGAAAAAACTAAACTGTAACAATGTTGCTAACTATAGCAAAAGGTGCAACATTAAACAAGAACTTGTAATAAAAACAAATAAATCGAAATTGGTTGTAAAGTTTCAACATGACATATACTCGAATATATTCGAACATACATACATACATACATACAATTTTGTTTACAATATTAAACAAACAAAAAGTTTACAAAGAAGTTTATTTTTAAGCTTTTTATAACTCTAGTAAACATTCTGTGTAATGTTCTTAACTGATAAAATATGATTTAATTGTTGCATATTGGATACTCAGTGAAAACTATTAGAAAATTAAAAGAGATCTAAAATAACTCGTCCATGAATCGAAATAATTTTTTTTGTATTATTTTTAATTTATGATTTTAATTAAAATCAAATACTAAAATTAAAAGCTTAAAACTGAAACTCATACAAAAGATTAGACCTTTTAAAGTATATTTTTAGGACTTTAAGTGAAAGGTATTGACGTATGGAAATCCTTAAACATTATGTTTACATCGGTCAATGGAGAAGATTACTTATAGATATGTTAAGCGAGAAGCAAAAAAAAAAAAAA
>NDXZ01010853.1:19229-32715 GCA_003055125.1 Paykullia maculata
CTGGTCGGACCATACCTAACTTTAGAAATTCTCTTTCGAAATCTTCAACGGTTTACTTGCTAAAGGCATAAAATTATAGAAATAAAAAAATATTTTTTCTATACCTTTTTATATTAATCACCATAAGCTTACAGAAATGTTTATATTTTTACACAATAAAAATTCCTGTGAAACAAAATCTTCTAAAACTCAATTGCCCTGTTTTCATAAAAAACCACTTTCTTTCCAAAGCCGTCTTATTAATATCTAGTGCAAATAATTTTATTTTATTTTAAAAGCGCTGTTTCCACTCACAGAATTTTTTCAAAACTAAAAAAAATTTTAACTGCCAACCCGCAAAAAAGAAACAAATTTTAAAGTGCTTAAAATTTTTTAAATAAACTCCATTTTTTCTTACGCCCCTTTTTAGTCAAGTAAAACAACCTTGACATTTTGCTGCTTGATAAAAAGTCATCTATAGCAACAGAATCAACTCCTTTTTCAATTAAATTCGAAAATAAATTATTTTTAAAGTTTTCCCTAACAACAACGATAATAACAAAGTCAAAAAAAAAATCTATTAAAAAAAATCTTGTGATAGCGATAAGATAAACTCAACTTTGTAAAAAAAGAGAAAAGCAAAAATATTTAAGAAAAAAAACTGAACAGTTGAATGTATAACAAGCAAAGGCATGTTTTCAACATTATCAACTTTGAGAAATCTTAAAGACGGTATTATTCAAAAAGATTTTTTTAAGTTTACTTTAGTTTTATTTTATCTCCAACAGACGACTATGAACTAAATAGTAAATATATTTATCTACTCTTAACTCCTCTATTATAGCTGTGGGCAAAAGCGCCACACGAATATTTCTAAACACACACACACACACACAGCATACAAAAACACTAGAATATCCTTTAGATATGCATACATTTAAATAAGTGCTCATAGAAAATATTTTCCCAAAAAAATAATAGTAAAAAATAACTAGAAGAAATATTTTGTAGCAATTTATTTTGCTATTTATACGAGTATGTAGTTTATACGATAGTCAAAGATATACATATGTACATATTTAGTACTCTGTATGTACAAATAAACTCTCTAGAATACAAACTTTCAAACACTTCCTTACATACACAGATTTTTGTGCATTCTCACTCAAATACACATAAAAACATACATGTGTACGTACGTACGTACACTTTTATTTGGTTTGAAATTTTTTTGTAGACAACTTAGTTTTATAGAACTACCGCAATACGGTTTAACCACTAAATGCTATAAAAATCTAGAATAAAAGGAAAGAAAAATACCAAGTAACCAACAAAAGGAATACCAAAAGAAAAAACTATTCTACTCAAAATTGGAACAGTGATGCGAAAAAATATTGCCAATATTTTTTAGTCTAATTTTTCTTTTTAATCAAAATTGCTTTATGATTTAATCTATTTATCCCTCCCTCCTCCCTCCTTATTTCTACAATACATAAAACCATAAGATCCTGTAAAAATAAGCCTTCTTCTAGTTTTTTAGAGCGTTAATAAGGGCAGGTCAATAGGAGGAAACTGATGTTCGCACACTTGTTGGGCTCGGGTTAAAAAATAGGCAAGATATATATTTATTTTCTTCTTTTATGGAGTCGTTGTGAATGTTTGTATTCAAATTCGTCTACTATTGGCTTATTTTAAAAATTTGCATCCGCATTCTCTAAAATTTATGCAAATATCTAAAACAAATACTTTATAAGATCCGGCAACTTATTTTACAAACATATGAATATAATAACAAACGTCAAATGATCCACTGCTAAGGTGGGAAGAAAATTACTTAAAATACAAAAATTGATTACAACAGTACGCAAATTCCTCACCACTCTTCCTATTAGTATTCCTAGTGAACAATGTGTAGAGCTGGTTTGATCGTAGTTTGTGGTTTGATCTTTGACCTTAAATGTATTACTCTTAAGGGTGGTAAAGCAACAAAACGTATGTTTATAAAATAAAGGGTGTTTCTAATAGAGGTGTAAAACCTTAAGTTGGCAATACTTTATTAACTGGCGGCTATTTTGTCAGCTGTCAAGTGATTTATGTTTAATTTGTTTTGGTATTTTAACATGAATAGACTGACACCTGAACAACGTAACCAAATTGTGGAAATTGGGCCCAAAACAAGATTGCCGTTGATCCCGATTTTCATAAGCGAATTTTTTTAGCGATGAAGCTCACTTTTTTTGAATAGATACGTCAGTAAACTAAACTGCTGTGTTTGGATTGATTATAATCCTCACCGTTACATTCAGAAAAACTGACTGTTTGGTGTGCTTTATTGGCTGGTGGAGTCATTGGTCCGTACTTCTTTAAAAAAAGATGCTGGTTAGAGCATTACAGTCAATGGTGACCGCTATAGAGGCATGATTACTGACTTTTTTGTTTATCAATTGAACAACCATGATGTGCAGGAGCTGTGGTTTTAACAAGACGGCGCAACATGTTACACAGCTCGTGCCACAATTGCTTTATTGAAGGAAACGTTTAGGAACCGCATAGTTTCATGTTTCTGGCCCGTGAATCGGCCTTCAAGATCGTGCAATTTAACGCCGCTAGACTATTTTCTGTGGGGATTTGTGAAGTCGTTAGTCTACGCCGATAAGCCAGAAACGATTGACCACTTGAAAAACAACATTCGCCGCGTTATTGCCGATATACTGCCACAACTGTTGAAAAAAGTCATAGAAAATTGGACCTCCAGATTCACGTCCGAGCCAGCCGAGGCATATTTAAATTATAATGTTACAAGATTATCTTTCAAATAGAGTAAATTTCATGTCAATTTAAAAAATTAATCTTTGTATTATTTCATTTCAAAGTTCATAATTTAACTCTTAGAACTTCTGAATAAATTGTTTGTTTTCAAAAAATTATTATTATATTTTAGAAATGATTTGACCTTTTTTTTCTTTTCTAATCCACTGTATGTTATTCTAAAGAACATATTTATTTATTTTTACTTTTTATGTATTTTACCTTTAATACACTGCGGGCGTAACAGTTTCAATTTTGTGTTCCACATGGGTGTATAGAACAATATATGAACGATTTTTTACACAACTGTTTTCTTTTAGCAGACTTTCATAAAGTAGCTATCAACACCAGCAGTTACGCCCCACAAGAAAATCAACAACAACAACAGCGAAACCTGCACATTGTTGCCGCAAAATCGTTTTTTACATCATACAGCAGCAGCAGCAACAGCAAACAACATTTGCAACAACAAAAACAACAATACTATTTACACACTTTGGTACAACTAAAAGGTCGTGTTGTAAACTTACTAATTGTGTGGTTACATTGCATGCATTGTATTGCATACGTTTTTACACAAACCTTTTGCAAATTCTGATATTTTACACAGGTATGTGAGTGAGTATGTGTGTGTGTGTGTGTTTTACATTATTCCCAAAAAAAGGGGTTATTTGTCCTGTAGCATGTTTGCGTAATCTCATGTTATCTTTGTGATGCGATGTGTTACTTTTAATTTTGTTGTTGTTGCTTCTATTGTTGAAAGTTAAGACAAGGAAAAGTAAAACGAAAAAAAAGGTGGAAAGTAATTTTTAAAAAAGTGAAACAAAGTATTTTTTTTTTGTGCACATTGTCAATTTGAGTGATTGGCATTGGCATTTGCAAAAATACCAACAATACCATAAAAAATCCTTGTTGAAGGCAATAACAAAAAACAACGATCTAGAGCAACAAAATCATTCAAACATAAAATTAGACGCACAAAGTTAAAAAATTGTTTTTGATAAGTAATTTTTTTTTAATGGAAGTCTACAATGCATTTTTACATTTATTCTAGGAATTTAATTTTTTACCCTGTTTTATAGGTTTCAAAAAAAAAATCCCATCATAAAGCAAAAATTTGTTTTCGTTGCTCAAGGGCAGGCTGAAAAACATATTTACATTACGTTTTGTTCAATTGTTTTACTTTGACCTTTTCTAAATAAATTAAAACAAATTCTTTGTTGTAACAGTTAAATTACTTTTCTCTCAACATAGCTATAGAGTTTATCAAAAATTTGTTTAAGAAAATAAACATTTGTTTTGAAATAGAAAATTTCTTCAAAACTGTAAAACAAATAAGAAAATTACCAAAAATGTTATGCGTTTGTCCTAATGTTTGTAACACAAAAAAAGTCCTACAAATACATATGTATGTATGTATGTGTGTATATTGATAGGCTTAGAATTACTTTTTCAGTAAAACAAGCGACGTTTTTTTTTTGTTTACTCGGTCGGTCTTCTATCCGTCTGTCCATCTTACTCTCGTATTTTAGTGCAATTTTAAAAATAATTTAATGAAACTTGGTTCATATAAGCTTTTAGGTCAAGAAGCGGAATTTTTTGATTTTCGTTATACAATGTGGTAGATGAAACGACCTACCACATATATTTGCTTTTTTTCTAAGTAACAAATTGATATATAAATTTAGTAAAAATTTAAAATTGGAAAAGCAAAATTTCTATTTGGCTTGTGAGCCGCCAACACACACTGGAGTCTATAATCCACATCAAAAGGAAGTTTGGCCCTTTTACGGCAGCACAGTTTCTAGACTATAGTAAAGCTGGTCTTGTCAAGCAACTTGAAATGGTTAAGATAATTTCTTTCGGCTCTGCATAGCTTTAATAAGCAAAGCAACGCCCTGAAAATGTTCATATGTATACATATGTATGTATGTTTGTACAATTATTTAGAGATATTTAATATTTTGGTAGCCATAAGTCGACCTTCACTAGTTTTCGATAGAATCCAGAATGATAAAATGCCGCATATGCGTTTCCTACCGTGAAAATTTTAAAAAATATTGGAATCGAACAAAACATCCTAAATAAAGGTTTAAACTTTTCACTGTCATTAATTAACTATTAGCAATGGTTAAGTCAATGATATTTATTCACAGCTCCTAGTTTACTATTAGTTAAGAGACCAAAAGTCCGTTTTAGTAATACAACAGATATCATTTGAGTTTAGCAATAATTGACTAATGACTGTGAATTTCGGCCTTAAAAACACATTTTAATACATAATTTGTCCTCTCACTCGTATGACCACCCCATTACCGTAAAAGCCAATAAAACTGGTTACACTATTGGAATAATAGAAATTATCAACGCACTAAAAACTAACCACAAATAATTTTAATTTTTCTACGTTGTTGTGTAGGGGACTGTATGGTCGAGCTTGATTGACTTTAAGTATGAATCTGTTAAAAATAAACCTTTTATTAGTTAATATATCTAGATAATAAGCTTTAACGCATTAAAAGAGAAGAAAAAAAACGACATCTAAATTAACATATGCTGTTAATACTTGTGTTATTTTTAAAGGTTACAAATAAAGAACATTCAACATAAATTAAAATTGTTTCTACATTTTTCCAAAATTATAATTACCATCCAAAAAACCAAACCTAATCCCCTTTAAAATTGTATATATTAATAAATTGTATTTCTTTTTATTTTAACACGACCATTAATCTGCTACAAATTTGAAACAATGCAGGCAACACCTGTTTGAAAACACATTTCCGTATCATTCAATATTCAATTATCATTTAATACAATTGTCTAGACATTCATTTTATATACAAAACATACATACTCGCATGTATGTTTGTATGTACATATGTTCCAGCGAAAAAAATGTATGATAAAATCCTCATATGAAAAGTGTCAAGAACATATTCTATAAAAAAAAATAATCACAAAATAACAAAAACCTAAACTTTCCCAAACTTAAATGATTTAAACTACTCGAGGGAAATAAAAGCATCAAAGTTTTTGTTAGAAAAAAATAAGAAAACAAAAATACATTTTGTTAAAATCAACAAAAAACTACTCAAAAACAATGACAAATATAATAAAAACATTTGCTAAAATCAATTGTGCAGAAGATAAAACTGTAAAATGTTCTATTAAAAAAAAACTTACTAAAAAGGTAAAATAATATTTTTTTTGTTAGTTTTTTTCCTCCTAAAATGTTTTACCAAAAGGTGGTTTAAGAGAAAGATTTAATACTAAAAATTCACTAACATGTAATATTAAAAAAAAAATTAATGTTTTTGGAGGTCTAAAGGAATGTATTGTTTAATTTGAAATTTGGAAATTAAATAGAAAGAACCCAGTGGAACCACGTGTTGTCTTAACATAAATAGCATTCAGCGAAAAAAGAAACAGCATTACGAAAACTCCAAATACTTATTATCAGACAAAAAAGGTCGAAAATGTTTTGATAATCGGATAAAAAACAAATAAAAGTTCTATATATAGTCGGCTGTACTAAACCTTATATACCCTTCACCACGTGTAGGTATGCAAGAGGAAGTGTTTTTACAAATGTATGTATTAATATGCTTGAAAGATAATTTAAGTCTTAGAAAACTTGATTTTTTTATGATATAATTTTCGCTTATATCTTTGCGGATTCTGAGTAAATTTGTCCACTTTTTTTCAAATAATTATTTTTGTGTAAACAAATTTAATCATCGTTGTTTGCCTATATCTCAGTCATTTATTTACCAACTTAACTATTCCTGAAAGTTTAATATCAGTATCGTGTTCGTAAGACATCAGGGGGCTGAGCAAAGTTGATTTTAACAAACAAACGGACACACGATTTCCCTTTCTAACAGAGCCATGAACAGCGGTATGCAAAATGTTACGATCGGACTAAAAATGGCGATACAGTGAACAACCACTCTAGAGAATATCCTTGCCACCCGTGGTGAAGGGTATAAAAAATTAAACGCAAAGCATCGTTTAGAGTTACATGTAAAATTAAACAGTGTTTTTTCATTAACCATAACCGAAGCCAACATCAATTTATGGGGTTTCAGGTTTTTATCAATATTTTACAAATTTATAAAACTGAGTTTCAAAGGGATAGATCTTTTATTAATTTATTTATTCAAATTCATTTAATATGTTGGTACCAAGTCAAATTTTAGAATAAAAAATTTTCATAGAAATAAAAATATTACAACCAAATTCTGGCAAGGTTGAACCAATGTTTCCATATGTAAATATTTTTCTTGTTTTTTAGGCTTTTTGAAATGCAAACATTTTTAAATGTTTTAAAATACTTTTTTTTATGGTTTGATGTTAATTTCAAGCTGTCTACATGCTGCATTTCACTGGTTGCTTAGACCAGATCATCAGTAGACTTATTTCTTAAGAAAATGCAAAAATGTTGTATGTCTGGTCTAAGCAACCAGTGAAATGCAGCATATAGACAGCATGAAATTAACAACAAACCATAAAAAATTTTAACGACAATACGACAAATAAATATATTCTTGCTGTTTTAAAATACACTATTTAACAAAAATAAGGTTTTAATTTGTTTGCCGGAAAAATTTTAGCTGTTGCTGACTATACACAGATTTCAAATATCTAAGTAGATTATTTTTATCAGTTTTGTTCATTTCTAGTTTTCGAGATATATGTAGCTTTACGTCAAAAATGAAGGCAGTTACATAACATATGTATGTGTAACTGTAAAACTGTTTGCCTTATGCAACTTAAACAAAAATACGAAATTCGGCTATAAAATTATCTCAGAGCTGTGTCTATAATGTTTTAATATTTGCTCAGTAGTAAATATTTATAACATTTTCTTAGGATTAACTTAATCCTTTAAAAAAAAAATTATTTTTTTAACATATAAAATAAAATTTATAACTAACTGCACTGGTTTATTATAACAAATTTAATATCTGTTAAATAAAAATTCATTCTTTACACTTTCTGATTCGACTTGTAGCTTAAAACTGTTTTAAAGTACTTTACACAAAAAGCCATCAATCATTTTCATTTTTTAACAAAAAAAAAATTAAATCATAGAAAAAAATTTACGTGTAGGTTGAATAATCAAAAAAAAAAAAAAATTTTAACAATAGAAAATAGAATAGAAAAAAAGCCCAACCAATACCTTAACATACAATGAAACATTCGCTTATACCTTTCAACTCTTGCTGGTGACAGATGGCCAAAATATATTAAAGCAACAAAACAAACAATTTTCACATTAGTTTTTCTAGTTTTGGACACGCTTTCCTCTGAAATGGCAAATTGCTGACAAATGGTAAATGGTTTGATAAAAATAATATATTTTTATGAAGTTTTAAACACACAATGAAAAATGTTTTTTATTTTATAAAATTTATTTAAATTTTTATGAGTTTTTCCTTAATGAATTAAAGTTGTGGAGGCCTTAATTATTTACCTTATAATTAAATTCTATTTGATTTGCTTTGCTTATCGCTTAAGTCAATATATTAATTTATTCTTGTGTGTGAATATTGTGATTGGCTTCCTACTAATTTCTTTTTATAATTAATTAATTATTAGTTTATATAAATATATTTCCATATAAGTATGTACATCTATTTATTTATATACGTTTGCATGGATTTATAAAGATACATTGCATTAAAATGCTATAAATACACTTTAATACCCTTTGATAGATTTTAATATGAGCAATTCATTAATCGGATTAAACATTTGCCATATATTCAATGGCCAAAGTAGTTTAAATTTATTAAGTGGAATAAGATAAGATGCAATTCATTAATTGACTGAGTATGTGTTTAGAGAAGATTTATATCGTAATATTTGTTTATAATTTAAACTTAAGATTTTTGAAATATTTTTCTATTTATAGTTTAAATATAGCGCTATATAGAAGAGCAAATTAATTTAAAAGCTAGTCTGGTACTGGAAGGAAAGTGGATAAATCCTAATACACCAAACGACAAAAATTAATATTATTTTTTTTTATTTTTAATAATTTTGCATTCAAACTTAAAACCTTTCGTGAATATATACAAGTTTGTTATTCGGTGAACAAAATATTTTAAAATTACCTAACAATTTAAGAATTTAACCTCGAATCAAAAATATATTGAATCAAAGTATGGGCGTTGTACCCTTTCAAGTTTCATTAAACGCTTATACGGTTAGCGGTGCTAGTTTTACCCTTCACCGCAGGTGACAAAGGTATATTTAAGTTTGCCATAAAGTATATATATTCTGAATTCTTATAGAAAGGGAAGTCGAATTAGCCATGTCCGTCTGTCCGTCTGTCTGTTGATATCAACTTTTTTCAGCCCTCTAATGTTGTACAAACCCGGTACTAATATCAGACTATTAGAAATTCCCTCAAGGTGTTTGCTATTGAAAACCAGTAAAATCGCTTCATAACTGACCGAGATATAAGCCTAAAGATGACTACCAATTTTTTTTTTTTTTACGCAAAAATTATTATATTTGTGTGTCAGACATTTTTTTGGGGAATTTCAAGAGAAAAAAAATTTTGTTTTTGACACAAAAATTATATTTGTGTGTACGGTTTTTGTACTCAAAAATTATTATATGGGCAAAAAACCTATATGGACAAAAATTAATATCATAAATAAATGTAGTAAAGAGTATATAAAATTTGGCACAGTCAAATAAAGCGCTTTTACTAAAAAAAAACGAAATTTCTTAACTTAGAAAATGCAATAATGTTTAATTGTTTAATCCTTTGTAATTGGTTTATTAGGTGCCGAAAAAATTAAGTATGTTACTTTTCTATATACATTTCGGCTGTTTATCAATTTATCTTAGTCTAAGAAAATATTTTAAGAAGAGAAAAGAAAAAATTTCAATTTTAGTTTGCGTACAGATTTAATAGGATACATTTTTTTACGTGATATCTCTACAGTTCGTGGAAATATATCAATTAGTATAAGCAAAACATATTTTGTCAAAAGTCAATAGACTTACTTTATACATGTTTTTTCTCGTTGTTCTTTTTTGGCTAACTTTTGCTTTAATCATAATTTTTTCAACCTTCAAATTTTTCGTATTTAACTTTTCCCAATGGTATTTAGCCAAAAGATTACAAGAAAAAGATAACATAAGAAAAAAGTAAAATTTTTTTATCACCCCGTAAACTTATCATCTTTAATTACCCAAGTTTATTTTCATAGTGTTGATAGCTTCACACAAATAAAAATGTTCGCACTTACTCCCACCCAGCTGGTGATAGACTTGTGCCATTGATCTCTAGACACATAAATCATCTTTTTCTGTTACTTATGCTTTTATTATGTTTTATTTTTCCCAGGCTTCCCAATTGTATATACGTTTGTAGGTTTCTATGGACTTTTCTTCAATATTTACAGAGAAAATTCAACATTATGTGTAGGAATATAAACTACTGGAGAACTGGGTATTTGAATGAAAAAAAGGTACATTCAACCTTTATTCAAATACATCCGAATGTGAATGTGTTAAAGTGTATTCTTTCATTATTTCTTTGAAATATTCATGTGTTTTATGATTCTTCATAAAAAAAACGTTATATTAAATTTGACGCTCCGTTTGTAAAACACTGAAATATTTGTTCAAGAATAAAAAAAAAAGAGTCTAGCTCTAGTTCTAGAGCTCGAACACGAATATTATATAACCTGCACCACGTGTAAGTATGTTATAAAAAGTGTATTTATGTCAGAGGTGCTCATAACTAAAACTGCGATTGTATTGGTGAGAGAGTTTCCCAGCAAACACAAAATCAACCGTTTGAAATAAGATGCTGCATTATATTTCTTAAAGTAAAATTTTATACATTCGAACTTTAAAAAAAATGTTTAAATTGCTTTTACACATGATTTGATTCCATAGAAGGAGAAAAATGAATGACCCTTTCTGATAAAAGATTTAATAAACATATTTTTGATAAAATTTTGCAAAAACTAAATTATATTAATAAGTGTTTTACTTAATTTGACGGATCAGTAGAATAGGTAATTAGCAAAAAGCAAATAAATTTCGAATGTGTTAATATTATCAATTTGAAATTAAACACTTTGGTTTGTCGCTTGCTCATTAACGACTTAATGAAAGAGCATAGGAATATGTGTGAGGTTGTCTCCGCACAATTGTGCTATTAAATGATCGCCATTTATGTATGGTTTTTTATCTTGTATTTACAAGTTGTCTGAAAAGAAAAAACTAAATTTTTTTAATTATACAAATTTGTGTCCATGGCCCGAAAAGCAAATCCTACATACAAATACATCAAATATGTCTGTAGGTTATCCAAAAACTGAAAAATAATAATTTTTTTGTGTCGTGTTTTTTTTTTTGCTTATATCTCAGATTATTGATAAATATTTTCGATCTTCTCGATAATATTTCCAAAAGTTTAATACCAAATACATTTACAGATAGCCTATGGGAGAAAAATATTAAAAGAACAAAATTAATAAATAAAAAAAATTTATACCAAATATTTTTAGTTGCGTTTTAAGATCTGTGAGTCGAAAATATATTTTTTCCCTGGTTAAAGCAGGAAAAGTACATGTGATAATGTTGAAAAAAATAAACAAAAAAAGCTTTAATGCTTGTAGTAAAATTTCATTTTCACTCACCTAGCGATAGAAAATATGAATATCGGCGACTATCAGTCACTATATTCTATTTCCTAATAACTTTGAGTTAAATAAATGATATTTGCATCCAATATAAAATACCGATCAAATGCTGATAATGAAACTGTAGCTGGTTTCGAAAATGCATTCAACTCGGCTAGTGTCGGAAAACTTACTTTTTCAGTATATTCTTCAATTATCAAAAACAAAAATTAATTTCTTCATCATGAAAAAATTTAAAAGTCAGAATAAATGAAAAAATCATTTTTCCCGAACGTTTATGAAAAGAGTTTCCTTTAGCTTATTTTTCATTTAGAATCTCATTAAATTTAAAGAAATGCCAACATAAGTAGTTTCACCAGCATCCACATAAGGAGTATTTCACATACAAATTTATACAATATTGCTAGAGGGTGTTCAAAATTCAGCACAGCCGATTATGGTGTTCTTACTTGTTTATTTTGTTTGTTTTTTTTTTGACAGTTGTCCTTTACGTTCTGCTCCATCTGACTATTCATAAATATGGAAAAGCAATCAAAGATTAAAATACAAGATACGATGATATTTTTCCATACACATATTCAATCCGTCTTTTCGTCTCTTTGTTCATTTAAATATATGTTTGTCAATACAAACAGGAAGATTCATATAGTTTAAAGGAGTTTCCACAAATCAAAAAGAAACAAATAATAAAATAAAGAAATATGCAAAAAGTAAATGCTCAGCATTTTTACTTGTATGTCGACGTATTAAACAAGAACACTTCAATAACAAACTAAAATAAAAGGGAATAATGTCATGAACATAAAATCATATTCATTCAAGTCACTCACTTTATACAACTATGGCTATAAATTTTTGGAAAAATTAAAACTCTTAATTGTCTTATAAGAACCAACTAAAATAATTTTCAATTCAAAAAAAAAATAGTTTTAAAATAATATTTAATTTCAAAGAGAAATTTAAAATTGATTTAATGAAACTCTATTACAATTCTTTACTTAAATAAAGTTTAAAATTCCTAAAATTAAAATTAAAAAACATTTTTCAATATATTCCGCTCCAAAATAATTTTAACATGCAGAATGATGATTTTAGATATTCCCCTAAGTATACATACATATGGGTCATTTCACGTCAAGTGGATCAACTTTTGAAACCGATGCCTTCCGGTCTGGATGATCGCACTATAGTTAGTCTTATTTGATGGTAGCTTTGATACAATTTTTCAAGAAGATCGGTCAAGAACTCTCTGAGTAAGAGGGGGTCAAAGTTTTACCTTTTGGTCAACCAGGTGTTTTTTCTCATTCATGTAACTTATTACCTATTGCTCTTAGCAAAATTTGTCTAAATTAGTTTAAATAGTTCTTTCTTCAATCTTTCCCAAAAAAATTTTTTTTTTAATAAATAAAATTTTTTTTTTAATTTTTTTTGCAAAATAATTTGTTTTTTCAAAATGGACCCTTTTTTTTGCTTAAAAGAAAGCATAGAACTTTTCCTTTAAGACCTTTGTGGTCGCTTAGTGGGATGCGAATTAAAAAAAAAATTATTTTGCAAAAAATTTAAAAATTTTTTTTTTATTTTTTTAAAAAACATCGGCTTCAGAAGTTGGTCGACTTGATGTGAAATGATCCATATATATAAAATTATAAAAACTTTTAATAAAATATTAGTTATAGGAAAATAAGTATATTTTTTTTTTAAATTATAATATTTAATAACAAAAGTTTATTTATTGTTTAATATTCTTTAAATCTTTTTAAATTTTAAATTTTATTGTTACTTTAAAACTGGATATTTAGCCAGATCAACATAGTTTGAGAGTCTAGTATTGATCTGGTATAAGCACCAGTAAAATGCAGCCTAAAGAAAGCTTGTAAAATAATATTATAACAAACTTTATTTATAAAATTTAATATAAAAAAAATATCTATAAAAATTTTTTTAAGAAACTATTTGTATTAAATTAGTCGTTTCCTACTTTTTATACCCTTCACCTAAGGTGATAAGGGTATATATAAGTT
>NDXZ01010858.1:2744-14686 GCA_003055125.1 Paykullia maculata
TTTTTTTGTAAATTTTCTATAAATTTTTTTACCTAAAAATTACAATATTTTGCAAGTTCTTTGTATGAATGGAGGGCATTTAAGGTTCGCCAAGGCCACATAAAGTATTTATAGAAGTATTGAAACATTACAGCAAAACAACAACTTCTCTACATGTTTTTTTATATAAATTTTATTTCTAGAATTTCGTATTAGAAAAATGTTTAAAAATTTTTTTAACAAAATTACAGAAAATTTACATTTTTGTAAGAAATTACATTTTTACCATTTGCGAATAAAAACTGTTTTCTTTAGAAAAACTGTTCGTTTATTTTGTCACCAACTGTACTCATTCTTATTTAAGTACGGCATGTCGTGACATGACTATCTGTATCCGAGTGTTTATCTAAAGTGTGTGCGGGGGTACAAATGTACAAACATTTGCACTAAGTTCCATCATTAACATGAAATATTTTTTAACGTTCTGGTCTATTTCACATCACTTAAATCCCCTTGAATAAAATTATTATATGGACGATTTTAATTTTGGCCTTTCAAATACACAACATGAAATAAATTTGCAACAGTTGCTGTCAATATTTAAACGATTTCAAGCAAATCATCAATGTTTTCTTCGGTGAAATAGAAAAATGACATGTGTGTCTTTAGGCCCCAAGAAATATCATTGATTTCCTGTCACCAATTTTTCCAAAGAAATATAAAGAAAAAAATGAAACTCTTAAGCAACATTTGCAAATAAAAATTTATAAATAAAATATTTATTTTTCGTTGTTGGCACTTGATTTTAATGGAATTGCTGCAGGCAAACATTAATAATTAGTTGCAAATATGTATTTCCTTATTTTTTTTTTAAATTAATTTTTTTCTTATTTTTTTTTTTTTTATTTTTAATTAATAAAAATCTAGAATTTGTGTTTTAGATTTCAACAAGTAAAAATTATTGGTTTTTACAAATATTTGCAGAAAATTAATTGAAAAAATGGTTGCAACAAATTACTTTTATTTTTATTTTTAATTTTAAATTATTTATTCATGTATTTGCAATAAGTTTTTATTTATTTATTTATTTTTTTTTGTTAAAAATTATTTTATTAATCTTAGGTAAATTTGTCAATTTATTTTTAATTTTTAAAAAAGACGATTTGCTGGTAATAAGATTGAAAAAGAAAAATTATTTCTGTAAATCCATTTAAATAAAATGACATTTAAATGGCTTTCGGCAGAGCTTTAATTTACCGATTTTAAAATATATAAAAAAAAGTTTTCTATTTTCAGAAATAAAAACAAATCTTTTTCTCATTTCATATTTTTTGCGACTGAAAAAAAGAAAACTTTTTCTTTGACCCTCATGCAAGTTCTGTATCGTTTCAAAAAAAAGCAACAACAACAAACATATAAACTTAAATAAATATTTAAATAATTTTGTTATTTTTTCTTTCTTTCTACTTAAAGAAAAAACTAAATAAAAAATTGTAATCAAACTTGTTATACATTTTCCACAAATTGAGTAACTAAATGTCTGTAAATTATATATGTAACACGACATGTATGTATGTCTGTATGTACATATGTATTGATGAATGTTTGTACGTACATATCTATATTCGACAACGATGCAGTTAACAACTTTACGAACAACAATAAATGTAGTTACAACTACATCGACAGCAACAAAACATTTTCATTCATTCATTCCGATAAAAACGAAAATATAATTTAAAATGAAACTCAAACGATTTTCACATGCAACTATTTTTCAGCAAAAAAAAATAGAAAAATAGAAAACAGAAACAGACACATTTTTTCCACACGTAGCAGTTGTTGTTAATTCAATATAAGTGTATGTATGTATGTATAAGTATGCACATATGTATGTGAAAAGTACAATAATACCTGTATACATACATACATATACATATGTACATATGTATGTACTTGCTACAATAAACATACATTTATGGCAAACTTAAATGCCACATGAAATAGTTAGTAATTGTCGGAATAAAAAACAATTGTCTTGTACAGCAGAATCAAGATTGTCGGACTTGTTTTGCAATAAATATTAAACTGGAGTCAAAGCCTATAATCTGGACTTAGCTCTAGTTTATATTGTAATTTTGACAGGACCAAGTCATATTGAATTGCCAGGTAGCCAAAGCCAATCAGCAAATTATTTTTTAATTTGCTTCCCTTTAATATTAACTGTCAAACTCTACACAAAAACATGCATATGCAAGGGCCCAGTGTGTTTTCTCGGACACTATACCGGACGTGGCTCACCTAGGAGGTGTAGGATGGGAAGCGCTGAGGAAGTTCGTTCAAATGACCGAATTCCTGTGAGCAATGCGATTTTTCTCGATCTTTTTCGCTCCTTTATTTTTTTCCTTTTTCTTCTTTTTCCCCCTTTTTCCCACTCCAAGAAGTGCACAACAAGCTAAGATGTATTTCCTAAGGGACTTAAAACCCCTCGAGGCTGCTTCTATTGACCTAACTACCCACACAAAAAAATAATTTTTTCTCTTTTCGTGCAATTTACCTTAAAAATGAAAATTATACTGAGAAACTAGACAAATTTACCTTTCCGACGGTATGTAACATACCTAACTAAAATTTCATACCCCCGATATTGTAATACCAACAATATGTTAGCCTCAGGAATAAAATCTTTTTTTTTTTTTGCTATAGAAATGTTAAAAAATTAAATAAACATATTGTTGTATCGGAGGTATGGAATTTTAGTTAGGTACTAAGCTTTCTTTTGAGCAAAAAAAAAAAAAAGGGGCCCATTTTGAATAAAAAAATTTATTTTGCAAAAAAATTTATTAAAAAATTTTTTTGAAAAGATTGAAAAAATAGCTATCTAAACTATTTCGGATAAATTTCACTAAGAGCAATAGGTAATAAGTTACATGGATGAGAAAAAACACCTGGTTGGCCAAAAAGTCAAATTTGAACCCCTCTAACTCAGAGAGTTCTTGACCGATCTTGTTAAAAAATTGTATATAAGCTACTATTCAATAGGACTAACTATGGTGCAAATTTCATCCGAATCGATTTTTCAAGTTGGTCCACTTGACGTGAAATGACCCATATACAAATATGTATATTCCTTTAACTCCCACTGAAGCATAGGGCGCCAAAACCGTTGTCGTTGCGGGTACCAATACCATGTTTCCCCATTACATGTCGTAATGACTCATTGTCAGAGCCCACTTTAGCATTCATATCACCCATTACAATAATTATATCACCGCGAAGTACTGAGTCATATGTGGCATTCAACTGACCATAAAAGGAGTTTTTGGCATCATCTTTGGCAATTTTAGTTGGTGCATAACACTGGATAATAGCTATGTTTCTGACTTTAGACGCAAAACGAGCGAGCAGTATTCGGTCAGACACAGGCTTCAAATCAATAAGACTTTTCCGAGCATTAACCCAACACCAGATTCGTGATTACAGCCAATATCTTTAGTTGTCTGGGAAATAGGGCATGAAAATTCTCTTGAGCCCAACCATCTAATCTTACTTAATCCCAGAATATAAAGGCCATATCTCGAAATTTAACGCTCCACCTGCAAGTACTTGGAGTTCAAAGCTTTGTCGATGGTCTATTTATCCCGCAAGATTTTGACGTTCCAGTATCTAATCGCAGTCCTTGTTTGATATGCAAAGGTCGTCATCAAGTTTCGATTTTTCTTTTAGAGACTGTTAATTTAGCGATTCGTTAGCAGAGTAAGTTCAGAAAAGTGGGTTGCAAGCTGTTTTTTTTTTAGATTGGTGATAGGGCTACTATCCATGTGTCCAATCCCACGTTGCAGTCATGCTTAAGCAACGTTAGTTTACCTACTTTCCTGAGACGTCAAGTTGTCCGTGGCCATTCAGGATACATGACTGGCCGCCTTCCCACTCTGGCTAGCTTTCAGCTTTCTTTACTTTAGTCTGGGTTATAAAGTTGACACCATAGTCTGCAAATGCCTTTACGATAATCTGTACTTTGTATTCTACTTTATATAGCAACATATACCGTTAACAATGAATAGGTTTTTTTTTTACAATCAAAAAATATCTTATAAGTCCAGTATAACGCTCTTAACGTCTACTAGCGCACATAGTGCCGGCGGTCGAAGAGCACCTGCTCACAGGTCTTATTATCCATATTGCAGAACCGACAGGTCGTGGGTTCCATTCTGCCGATTCTGTGTCTAGTTAAAAATCTTTCTCTCTACACAATGGAGTCCCTTATATTTGCTCTAAACTTCGCCCTAAAAAAAGTCAGTTTAGAGTTCGAACACATTCCCTTGCCAATGCAGATTTAACGTCATAGGCCATGAGGTCTCTTTAAGTCGCCTGGATATCTGACAGACTATAAATTATTTATTCATTCCTTCAGGGCCTGTGCCCCCATCCCCACAGGACCCGTTGGTCCAAGAAATTCGCTTGGAGATTTTGACATAGAATTGTCTAATGAAAACCTTTATTTGTGGCATTTTCTTTTCGAATTTCATGTGGACTTCGGTCTGTGTTAAAGACTATACTCGTGATTAAAGTGCAGTTCGTAGCTTGATGTACAGTCAAGTTATTATATGACAGGAGTTGAAATTTCAATCACATCACTATTTAATAGCCAAATTCACTTCCATTTGTTAACTAATGGCAATGGTTTAGCCAATGATATTTTATTCACAGTTCTCAGTTTGCCATTAGTTGGGGGCACTTAAAGCCCGTATTATTTCAACAATAGTTCTCATTTTAGTTAACAAATAGTTGACTAATGACTGTGAATTTCGGCCCAAATTTCTAAATGTCACTGTTTAAATGCATAAACAATTTCAAAAGGAAAAATATAAAATAAATATTTACAGAACAAAAGGTTCATATAAATAAAATTGCATTTCAATTAATAAATAAACAATTTCTTTTTGTATAACAACAGAATTGCTTTTGCAAATTGACACACACACATACAGACACACATGCATGGGGTTTCACAAATATTTATTGGCTTTTTTATTTATGACAGTCGATTTTCGTGATACTTTCAAGTGATTTCGTTTTCTTCTTTTCCTTTAACCACAAAACAAAAAATTCTTTTAGTCAACCTCATACATACAAACATATTTATTTATTTCTTACCACAAATTTTCAATATAATCAAATCGATATTTGTTTATTGATAATGAATATGTCGTTGTCACAAATGGGGGAGGGGAAAAGACAGGAAACGTTGTTTTGTACATACTAATGTATGTATGACAGGCAATTCGCATTTAAATGCAATTGTGTTCTTCTATACACTTAAGAAGACATTTGACAGGGGTAGTAGTGAAAGATAAAAATTTAAAGAAGCCAAAGAAAAGTTAACTTACATACATATGTACATGAATAAATGAAATGAAAAACTAAAAGCAAGAAAAAAATTCTTGAAATTTCCCTTCAATTATATAAAGTGAAGTAAACTTAAATAAAAAAAGAAAAATTTTGTAAAAGATTTAATTCTTTAAATCCCTCTTACCCTGCTATCCATCACACACACACACATACACATGTATCTGCCAGCCATACCCCAAAGGGTTTGTTTATGTGTAAACGAGACAACATTTGCTTGTTGTTGCCATTTGACTTTAAACATGTCATTCCAATCATTTCAATTCAATCATACTAATAAGAAACTGTAAATGTAATTTTTGAATCCATATAATTTCAATTGCCATCAAAGAACTTAATGATTCACTTGAACTATTTATTGTCACTTACATTTCCATTTCCATGTTTCAATTTATTTCTATATATTTTTCGTAAGAATTTGATTTACAAAGAAACATGTAACAAGTTAACAACGAAAACTGTTTATCATTGGGGGATTCACAAGCCACTGCTATGTTTATTGTGCTGTCGTAAACTATCCTTAGCCAAACAGAAAAAGCAATTACAAAGAACATAAACCATTTTAAATTTTTAGGACATAAGACAATATGATATCATAAGTTGCTTGTGAATCCCCCACATATATTTTAAAGCAAAATGACTAAAAAAAATTTTAGAGTAAATAGTTTAAGTTGTGACGCAAATAAAAAAAAAATATTTCCTCCCCCACAACCAATCCTTTTCCACTCCTCGCTTTCAGTAAAGTTACATTAACAGCACTAAAAGGGTGAATATGAATAAAATAGAAATGTTTGTGAATTGTCTTCGGACCTCCTGAGAGTCGATTGTCAATTTCATACATGAGATGGTCGTATTTATAGTTTAAAGCCGAATTCAAAGTCCAGTTACATATTACTTTAGCAACTTTAAAGGCCTTGGAGGGCTGTAATGTCAAGTCAAGACTAGTTAGAGATGGCTAAAGGGCATTCAGTAAATTAATGAATATCCTCGTTGTCAGGCTCTTATAGTTACTGGGAAACTGCGATATTGTGTACAATGATATTGGCGAAAAACTGACGCTCAATAAATCAGCTTTGAAGACAAAATTATGAAATGTGATGGTAAGATAGCGAATAGGCTACTAATATAGGCTGATCGAGTTATGGGTAGCGACACTTTCGCTTTTGAATTCACTTTGAAATTCTTTTTTTTTTCTCCTTAAATTGTTTTGATCTAATTATCCTCATATTAAAAGCAATAAAGTTCAATAGTCTTGGTTTTATCAACATCGCCCTTTCACACCTGACCTAAAAGAACAGCACACCATGAAGGGGACTGCCTTGTTCATTTAGTCTAGTGGAAAACCACGTTTTCAGTCTAGTTCATAGCTCCAATAACAACAAATATTATAATTTCGCAGGAACGTGCTGCTACACGGATGGATCCAGGGCGGAGGAAAGAACGGGACTGGGCCTCTTTATTGAAGGCCCGGAGACCGAGATCTACTTCCGCCTTTCAGACCAAAACACGGTTCTGCAAGCGGAGGTGCGGGCGATAACGGAATGTTTGATCTGGCTCAGGGCAAATACTGCGCCTATGGACGTCAACATCTTTACAGATAGTC
This sequence comes from Paykullia maculata, assembly GCA_003055125.1. NCBI lineage: Eukaryota > Metazoa > Arthropoda > Insecta > Diptera > Rhinophoridae > Paykullia > Paykullia maculata. Next base: position 9,736 of record NDXZ01010858.1, read on the forward strand.
AAGCGTCGATAAGAGCGATAATCTCTGATGCGACCAGATCTAGGAGAGTATTAGATTGCAAGCGAATGATTAACGATTACTCAGAAAATGGCCAGTTGCGGATCATTTGGGTACCTGGCCACTGTGGTGTAATCGGGAATGAACGGGCACAAAATCTGGCAATTAGGACTGGAAAACTTTGGGCAGTGCACCTAGAGAACTCAAAACTCTTCGTAGCAACGAAGGCAGAGTTGAAAGATTGGGCGGAAAGAGCTCATAAGGAAATGTGGAGAAATAAAACAGTTGGAAGAATCACAAGAGTCCTATGGGGTGACCCTAATGAGGATAGGACAAGGAAGATCCTGAGTTTAAGAAAACCGGAACTGAGTAGGTTGTTGTTGTTGAAGCTCTTGAAAGCTTCCTGTATTTGGGGTGGTGCAGTCCCCAGGCAGGATGGAACATCCCGCGTCGGTCCCAGGGCGTAGACCCGACTGCTGTGGGGACCGCCTCTTGAGCTGTTGCTGTATTGGATAACTTCCTGTATTAGGGGTGGTACAGTACAGACTGATGTGAGGACCGAGAACTGAGTAGGTTGATGGGTGTACTAACAGGACACTCCAACTTACGAGCACACCTTCACCAGATGAATGTGGTCGAGAATAGCGACTGCAGGGCATGCTGGGAGGACATTGAAACGATGGAACACTTCCTATGCCACTGCCCCGTTTTTGCAGATGCAAGGGCCCAATGTTTTGCGACGGACACTATACCAGACGTGGCTCACCTAAGAAGTGTAAAATGGGTAACACTGAGCAAGTTCGTCCTAATGACCGAATTCCTGTGAGCAGTGCGACTCTCTTAATCTTTTTTCGCTCCTCTGTTTTTCATCTGTCTTCTTCTCCCCCTTTTTTCCACTCCATGTATGTCCTAAGGGATATGAGACCCCTCGGGGCTCCTTCTGTCGACCTAACCTAACCTAACCTATAATTTCGCCTAACTTTCCTTTCAAGTCTATTTCGATCTGGGTTTTAATGTCGCATTTAGTGTCATCTTTAATGAAGTAAGGCTACTATAAAACTTGAAAGTCATTAATAAAAGCTAATGAAAACCTTCCCAAAATTTTAGTTTTTTTCAAATTTTGACTTCAAATTTGCTGCAGTTTAACATTTTTTTGTCTTTTATAAAATGTTAACACTTAACTTTATTTAAAAACTTCTTCTCTTTACCCCAAAAAAAACGACATTAATTTATAACGTTTTAATTTATTTTTAACGGCAGAAAAATCTTTTAAAGGTTTTTTCCCCCCTTTATTACAAAAAATAAATTTATTGAAAATAAAAGTATAGCAAATACAAGTGGAGATACGGAAGAGAAAAGCAGTCACTATCAGACAGCTGTTGCAGTCAGCTTCTTCCTTTGTTTTCTATTTTATCAGGTTTTTTTTTATTTTACCCACAACAACACAGTTGAGATTTAACTAAAGCAGGCTACAGCCAGTGGTCGGCGTTTTTACTTTGTATTAAGGTTTGTAACTTCAAGGGATGAAGATTCCGATTCAGGTGATTTGAAAAATTCTAAAAAAGTTTTGGAGTAATTTAATGCAACTTTTATAGAAAATATTTTTATAGCCCTTTATTGAAGATATTTTTCTTAAGAGTTCGTTAATGTTTTCCAAAAAAGTCCCTTGTCTTAATCTAGTTTTCTAGCTATTTTTGTAAATTTGTTTTGTTTTTTTTTTGCGTTCAATTTCATGCAGTGCAATAAGAAATATAACACAAACCCAGAGAAACTAGTAAAACTGCAATTATTTGCGATTCGAATATCAGGAGGGAGGTTTTTTTTGCGCTGCACATTTAAATGTGGGCAGTGGAAGCCGGTTTTTTTTTCTCAATTGGAATTGTAATGAACATGACGATGCACAGTCAAATGAACTAAAAAATAAAAACAAATATAACAACAACAACAATAAGAACAGCATTTATTTAGCGATTTATATTTGCAATTTTCAACTCATTGTTGCAAGTCTTGTGCTGTGGCAACATGGCCAAAAGCAGCAACTCAGTTACATACAAACACAATAAATGGAAGAAACCCCACGTGAATATGTTTTAAAACCAGACTTTTGGAAAATAAAGGAATGACTGCTGCCACTTTAGTACCCAGGTGGCACTCTAACTAAGGCTGTGGCAAAAGCAGCCAGCACACAAATACATACACACACACACAAAATAAACATTATAAAAACGAGTCAAAAGACCAGATATTAAAATATCTGTGTGTGTGTGTGCAAGAAGTGGTTGGTTAAAAGATAGACAACGAATATTAAGAGCAAAATAAAAACTGAATCTGTTTAATGGAAATAGTTTTACAAACCTACTTATTTAGCTCGTTTTTCTACTAATTTTTTTGTTTTTTTATTTGTTTGTTTGTTTCTTTATAAATCAATACGTAATTATGTGAAAGTGAAATGTGTAATGAATTCAGTGAACTTAACCAGAGAAAGAAAAACATTGAAAGATTTCCCCATTGTTGTAAGAAAAACATGTAAAATTTTTACGTAAAAATGTCATCAAAAGTAAAAGAGATTTTAAAAGAAACCCATTAGGAAAATTAAGCAAAATTTACAAAAAAAAATATTCCATTAAATGCAAAAAAGATTAAGCTGATTTTAATTATAAGATAATCGTTGAACACTTTAATGGCTAAATTAATGTCATCGAAGTTCAGTTCTTGAAACAAAAAGTAAATGAGGCAAAGAAACGTATTGGAATTTCGGGTTATGTAATTGGGGCGGGTAGATGTTGGCAGCTTGTTGTGGACATTTGGTTTTAGTGTCGCCTGTCTGATATGTTTTATACCTTACACCACAGGTAACAAGGGTATATATAAGTTTGCCATTCCGTTTGTAATTTCTATAATATTCATTTGCGACTCCATAAAGTATATATATTCTGAATCCTTATAGATAGGGAAGTCGATTTAGCCATGTCCGTCTGTCTGTTGAAATCAAGTTTTCTCAGCCCCCCAATGTCGTACAGATGCGTTAGTAGTATTAAACAATCAGAAATTCTCCTGAGATGTTTGCTTTTGAAATCCAATAAAATCGCTTAATAACTGACCGAGATATAAACCAAAAAAGACGACTACCTATTTTTTTTTTTACTCAAAAATTATTATATTTGTGTAAAAACATGGCTTTGGGGAAATTCCAAAAGAAAAAACATTCCGAGATATAAGTAAAAAAAATTATTGAAATATAAGCAAAAACTATTATACAGGGTGTCTGGTGACAGATTTATATTTTTAAACTTAAATAAAAAACGTAATAATTGACACAAAGTTTTAATAAAAGCATTGAACGATAAAATGGAAATGCGGATTTCATTTTTTAAATAGTATGTCATCCAATGTCTTTCGTCAAGTTGAACACACTGTTCAAAACGGAGCCTTGTGTTCTGCGCCACACGCTGCAGTGAACTTGGTTCAATTGAGCTGATTTCTCGGCGAATATTTTTCTTTAAAGCCACAAGAGATTGGGGGTTGTCAATATAAACCCTCTCTTTGAGGTAGCCCTATAAAAAAAAATCCATGGGAGTTAGATTGGCGACCTGGGTGGCCATAGGATGTCCCCAAAGCGACTGATCAGTTTTTGGGGGAAATTTTCCCGAAGCAAATTCATCGAAGCTCTGGCTGTGTGTACAGTCGCCCGCCCCATTCTGTTGAAACCACGTGTGTGAAGAGTACGATGGATGAGCTCGCAGGTTTAGCAAAAAGAATTTTGTAATCATGCGTCGATAATTTTCACAGTTGACATTCGTCGCCTGGCCTCAAGAATTTTCGAAAAAAAAAATGGTCCAATTATCTCATATGTGGTTAAGGCACACCACACAGTTACCCTGGGGCAATGCAATGGGTTTTGATGTTTCAATCAAGGGTTGTGGGTTCTTGGAGACCAGTAACGACAGTTTTGCTTGTTGACGTGGCCGTTTAAGTGAAAATGAGCCTCGTCGCTCCAAAAAATGGGATTTACAGTGCGAAAACGCTTCAACATCGTTTCACAAAAATGTTTGGTAGATCAAAGTCACTTTCTTTCAATACCAAACTTTAAACAAAATTGTCGACGAGCAATTACGTAAGAATCATTACTCTTAAAAAATGTATCCACAGCGAACGCGCGATGCTCACTCGACCACTGCGACATCGTGACTGACAAATCCGCACAATCGATAATTCCATCGGCGCCAACCTCCCTCCGCACTGTTTATTACTTTTTGAAACAATCGTATTTAAAAATATAAATTTGCCACCAGACACCCTGTATTAGTGTGGTATTAGTGTGTAAGATATGCCTTTTGAGAAATTTTTTTTGCACATAACTACATAAATACACGTAGTGAAGGGTATATAAGATTTGGCACATCCAAATATAGCGCTCTTACTTGTTTCTTATTCAGTTGCTGATGCAAAATCACCATGACAAGTTACATGGTTGAGAAACTTTTTTAAAATGAGTGTTCGTTAGGGCAAACGTTGCATCCATTTTACGGACTTTAAAGCATTTGGTGACCAAATTCAAGATGGCCGGTTCAAAAAATAACCAGCCAACACCTGGGCGTCGAAAGACTTCTAGATCGGCCAAGAGCATCGTCACTGCCCGTGAAACTGTGTTAAACTCTATTTTTGTCTTATGACTTTTTTTGATAAAAATTGACATCCTTAACTATTATCAAAGATAAGATTAACACCTTTTTTAACTTCTTTTATCTATATTTTTGTAAATCTACATTTAAAACCATAATTTTATACGAATAAATCAAATCTTTCTTCTACTTTTAATGTTCGCCCTATCGCTTTAAACGATGCCAAGTAAATGTTGCAAAAGAAAAGCAAAAACAACAACAACTACAACTAAAAAATGTGTAATTAAGACTTAGTCGGGGCTTACACGAGGAAACAATTGGAAGAAAAACAT
>NDXZ01010863.1:7265-22288 GCA_003055125.1 Paykullia maculata
AAAACTAAACTATATGAGAAAATGTTTGTTGCTTTAATACAAGTATAAAAAATGTTTATAGTAAACAAATAAAGTAGTTTAAGTCAAAACTCACAAATCTAGCTGGTCATAATACATGAAATCGTCTCCTCCCGCCGTTAAAGGTATGTGTGATGCATCTGCAGCAGCAGAGGGTATATGGCTACTGCTCGCCATGCTATATAAATCGTCTTCATAACTGGCATCTTCGCTTATTTCGTCATTATTCTTCATTTCGTTATCATCGTCGTCTGGATCTTCGGCGGCCGAAGTATCTTCCGATGATTGCTCCATGTACTCCTCCATGGAACTAAAATATCTTGCATTGCGCTGTTCTCTGTCGCCACGATCACTGGTTGCTTCCGCATGCGGATCGTAGTTGTCAAATAGTGTGGTGCTAGGCATTAAGGATGTTGTTTCCCAAAATTTTGGCCTTAACGTTGACGTCGACGAGACTTGGGTGGAGGTGGCAGCACCCGCATTTTTCTCGGTTGTTGTGCTAGCGGCTTTTTTATTGTTTTTCTTATTGTTGTTTGAGCTATTTGCGCCGCCTCGTTTGGGATTCTTTTGTTTTTTCTTTGAACCTCCATTGCTACCATTAGTTTGGTTATTTTTAGCTGTCTGTCTTCCAGTTCCACCAACTCCTCGAATTATATTCAGTTTCTTTCCCCGTCGGTTATTGGGTCCCAAGCCGTCCGTACCAAAACCGTTTTTACCCTGAGCTCTTCTGTTGTTACCCTGTTGTTTTTTAGGGCCTCCTTTTTTTGTGCACATGGGAGGCAGTTTTATGTTGGAAACCCCAGTTTGCTGTTGTTGTAGCAGCAAATCTCGACATTTTTGCTGTCGAATCGGTCCCAGCTGATTGCCACGCTTTGTAATGGACGTTGGCCGGTTAAGGGGAGTAGTGCAATTGTGTTGTTCTTCGTTTTCAAAACGCCGGCATTTTCGTTTTTTCCCCGTTTTCTTGCCAACTCTGTGACTACCGGTTTGAGGTGTTGTAATATTGCTACTTGTTAAGCTGTCACTGCGGCTATTGCTACTACTTGAATACCTATTACTAATACTACTACTACTACTGCTACTGCTACTACTATTGCTAATGTTAATATGGCCATTATTTTGACTAATGCTAATACTACTCGGGCTACTACTATCTCTATTTGTTTCTGATTTATTATTACTAATACTACTACTACTACTACTGCTACTACTTCGACTACTAGAACCTAAATTACTTTTATCATTGGCAACAGGAACGTTGTTCAAAACTTGGCCATTATTATTTGAATAAGGATGATTATTATGTTGATGATTAACTATGCTATTTTGTTTATCTACATGTTTGCTTAAAGTATTTTTACTACTACTAGTACTATTATTATTACTATAACTATTGCTTGGATTGCACTTGGGTCGTGCTTTAAAGTTTTTACTATCGATCAATTCGATCAATGGTTTGCCAGTATCACAGAGTTGGCGTATGCCATGTTTAACACGATTTGCACCGAAATTTTTCGCAATCAGCTGTTCGACGCGCTCTTGCGGCACCGTTTCGGGTATAGCATTAGTATATGTTGCTAATTTACCCAACGAACGGCTAAATGGTATTTGTAATTTACGCGGTTCACCATGCCGATTCAACGCCAAATAATATTTACGCCGCGCATTTGAATTATAGGTGGATGAATAGGTATTGTAGTTGTGCTGTTCCATGTTTTCATTGAAGACACAATCGTCAGTAAATTCTTTCTGTAACGAGAAGCTACAGTAAGTTATTTGGTTATTTTTTAATTTTTTTTTTAATTTAGTGTTAATGCTCAATTAATGTTTTTCTAAATTTTGTAATTTTTCTTAAGTTTTTAGTTTATTTTTTTGTTTAAATTGGCGAAACTAAAATAGATTTTTTTTAAATTATGTAAATTTAAAAAAAGAAGTAATAAATTTAGCTAAAACTATTAACGCATTGCATGTGGGAATCAATAAACTTATGTTTAAAATTGGGTAAATATAAATTGGCAACGCTTTTCAATTGACAGTTAAACATTCAGTGCAGCTTTGCCAAAGAAAATCTGAATGTCGTTTAATATGCAACAATCGTGGTTCAACTCTACTGTAAAGAACTTCAATCGAATAAACACTGGTGTGAAACAAAAAAAAAAATATGTCCAATCAATTTTCATTAATTATACCTTCACCACAGGTGACAAGGATATATATAAGTTTGTCGTTTCGTTTTTAATTTCTACAATATTCATTTGTGACCCCATAAAGTATATATATTCTGGATCCCTATAGATAGGAAAGTGTATTTAGCCATGTCCGTCTGTTAAAATCAACTTTTCTTAGCCTCCCGATGTCGTACGGGTAACGGGTATCAAACAATCAGAAATTTCCCCGAGATTCTTGCTATTGAAAATCAGCAAAATCCGACATTAACGAGATATAAGCAAAAAAAAATTTTTTGACACAAATATTATTATATTTCCGTGTAAGACATGCCTTTTTAGGAAATTTGAAAAAAATTTACCAATTGGCCCAGAATCAGTAAAGATATGGGCGAAAAAACTATATGGACTAAAATTAATGTCATAAAAGATCAAGTTTTCTAAGCCTTTAAATACTTTTCGGACATGGGTACATACATAACTATACATATACACATATACACACATAAATACCTAAATACACGTAGTAAAGGGTATATAAGATTTGGCACAGCCGAATATAGCGCTCTTACTTGTTTTTGTTTCATATAATAATGGTCAGTTGAATGTTGAAAGTTTTACACAAAAAAGTGAAATTTTATTCATAAAAAACCGTCATTAAAACGTTTCTGCTGTTTTTTGCTTTTAAAGAATTAGAAACCATATTAAATTAAGTAAGAATGTTTTCTGTGGCTGTGTGTAATTCTTTATACCCTTCACCTATAACGTAGTATATATGTACATACTTGAAAAAAGGCACACACAAACACACAACAATGACAATGATGATTTAGTTTTTGCTTCACATTCGAATGCACGTAACGACAACCAATTAGATTGTTATTGTTACTTTAATGAAAATTGCATTTATTTATTGTAAAAAATGTAGATTTAAAAAACAGGGTCAGTCGTGGTTTTTGCCTAATTTTCAATTGCAAGATTCTCCCGAAAATAGGTCTATACGACATTTGAAGGGTTTAACTTTTAATAGTTAATGTGATTTAACATTTTTTTTAGCGAATTCAAAAAGTTGTTTAAAATTACATCCAAAGCAATGTCGATCATATTTAAATGGAATTTAAATGTTGACTATCTTACAAACAAATAATTTAAACAAAATTAGTAGAAAAAACAAGTAAGAGCGCTATATTTGGCTGTGCCATATTTTGTACGACCTTACCATGTGTTGGCCCATTTGGGAGGAGTTTAAAAATGCATGGTAATAACACGTAAAAGGGAACTTATACGTAGGGTAATTAAACACATTAGGAAAATGGTCCCCATTTAAAAATGAAATATTTAATATCTAATATTTTGCATGAATGTGGCTGTTGCTGTAGCGTCCCAACTTCGTTAATGTTTAACAATTAAAACGTTGCTCTTTCGTAAAGTTCTTTTTTTTCTACGCCTTAACTGTCAGCTGCCAAACGGCACAAAATTTAGTACTTGCAATATTATTTTTGTGGCGTAACAAATTAATTGCAAATATAATAATAAACTCACAATAGATATAGTTAATATATGTACATATATAAAAAAAATATAATAATAATATTAGAAAAAGAAAGCGATGAACAATTTCGAACATAGTGGGCATCAAGCCAATTATAAAGTGCACTTTAATACGTTTCTAGGCAAATTATTTTCAAGTAATTTTTTTTTATAATGATTTGTTAAAAAAACAAAACAAATATAATTAAACACAAAAAAAATTTATTTTCCTACAGTTGACATAGTTTTTGGCAATTTTATTGACGAAAACATCGTAAACTATGGACTCTAGGGTTGGCCAAATAATATCGTTATGTCAATATTTTTCTTGCAATTTTATTTTGATAATTTTGAACTCTGGTTTTGTATTTTATGTTATTATTGTCACAGTCTTTTTTGAGTAGAATGCTATAATTATTGTATTAGCAGTTACGACGCATTCAATTTGATCCCATTAAAGACATTTGCAAGTCTTAAGCAAAGAGATTTTATTTACACCCGTAAAAGTGTGAAAATTGAATATTTTTATATACAGTTGGGGTGTATTCAGCGTTATCTGTTCTATTGTGCATAACTTGCGGATAATGTTTTGATTACATTGTATTGTTTTTAACGTATTTTTAACCATGTTAAGTTGTATGTGTCCAGCATTTCATTCCTATTCTTTCTGAAGTCGCCCTTATATATTTAGTTTATCAGGCTTTCTGGGTATCTTCGTTAGTAGAAGCTGTTTAACGGGTGAACACATCAAAGAGAAAGAGCTCCTTATGTCAGTATCTGATAATTACAGGTTCAATTACATTTTACAGTGTCTTACTTTGTAGTTAAACCACAAATATAGTTTTCTGTGTTAATTTTTTCTATGTTGACCGTTCGTTCGTTTTTTCTATATTTTATGAATTTACGAAAGATATCGATGTATCGATATTGTCAAATCGATATAAATCGACCGGCAACGATATTAAAAAAAAAATATCGAAAGAAAAAATATCGATATTTTTTTGCATTTGCCCATCCCTCAGAGACAACTTTAAGAGTAAAATAATGGAAATAAAAGTTAATAATATATTTGAATGTAAATATGTTTATGGAAAAATCTTAAATATATTTTCAGTTTTGTTTATTGCTTTAACACCAAACTGTCAAAGACACCACCAAATACCAAATTGCCGAACGTCAATAAATGTAAACATATAAATGTCATTGCAAAAATGTCATAAAATATTTGAGTTATTTTAGCTTAATATTTCGCAAAAAAAAATCTTAAGTCAACATAAGTTTTGTGTTTAAATTTTTATGTTGCAGCTTTCCTATCGTCTAAATTAAGAGATAAAAATAAATATTTGTCTAATTGTAAGTTTTTTTTCTGTTTTGCCGGATGTGACATGCGACGAGACAGAATTGGTTCATTCATTAAAATGAAGTCTATAATTATTTTCCTTTATACAAACAATACCATCACAATATTGTTTGTCTAATGAGTAACTAAAAATATTTTTTTCCATTTTTTTTGCTGCTTATTTTTAAACTATTTCAATTAGTTTTTTTTCTATTACAACATCGCAAAGCAAAAAAAAAAATTAAGAGAAAACTAACGAGCCAAAAAAGAATTTGCCATTTTCTAATTACATGGGCGCTAAAATTTCAATTTAATTTCGTTTCATTCCTTTTAATTACTATTTCTTAGCCTTTTAAAACACATGTCAAAAATGTATGCAAAAATATGGTGGATCAACTATGATACGGAAAACACTAAGATCCTTTTAAAAACCATTTAATCTTGTTTAGAACAACACTAAAAAAAATTAAAATTAAAAAAATTAGTTTACCTTATTTATTTGGTGTCACTTTAGGATAACCAAAAAAAAAACCTGAAAGGATTCGAGTAGTTTATAACATTAAATAATAAAACATTTTGGTTATTTTGTGTGGACTAAGCGGGGTTTGAATTCTTTTATGCAAACCCTGTAAAAAAGCCTTTTGTTAATTTAAAAAAACGGATTTCAAATACTGGAGATAAAATAAAAAGTGAAAAGTTATTATGAATTCAAGGCAAAATAAAATAAAATAAAATTTATCATATTTCATAAATAACACACATGACACAGTGACTCTGCACTTGACTTCATCTTTTAAATATCGCTAGAGATTGTAGTCAAAAAGAACCTAAACAAGTAAGAGCGCTATATTTGACTGGGCCAAATCTTATATACCCTTTACTACGTGTATTTAGGTATGTGTATATGTATGTATATGTGTATATATCCATATGTATGTATGTACATATGTATTCGCATGTCCGAAAGGTATTTAAAGTATTTTAGTCCATATACGTAGGTTTTTCGCCCATTTCTTTGCTGATTCTTGCCCAATTAGTAAATTGTTTCAAAATAACCAAAATAGCATGTCTTACACATAAATATAATAACTTGAAAAAAAATTTTTTGCTGATATCTCGAATTTTTTATTTTTTTATGAAATTTCCCAAAAGGCCTATCTTACACATAAATATAATGGCCCCTCATCATAGTCGGAAACAAAGTATACTTTAAGAGTTATAAAGTAAACTTTTGAAAAAAGTATACTTTTTGTATACTATAGACGAGTTAAAATATACTTTTAACGTAAAAGCCGACTTTAAACTTAAAAATAGCTGAAGCTGTTTTTAACTTACCTAAAAACACAAAGCAACGCAAAAAAAAACAGCCCACATTGCTTCCCTATTTTTTTTATATATAAAATGAACTTAAAAAAGTAAGAGCGCTATATTTGGCTGTGCCAAATCTTATATACCCTTCATTGTGTGTATTTACGTTAAAAAAAAAAAAAAAAAATTTGTTTGCCTATATCTCGAAAATTTTTTTTGTTTATATCTCAAAAAAAATTTTTTTTAAATTTCTCGCAAGGCATGTCTTACACACAAATATAGTTTTTGTTTTTTATAATTTTTGTGTAAAAAAAAAAATTTTTTTTTTGCTTTTTTGTCAAAAAATTGTTTTCAGTGAAATTTCTTAAAAAACATGCCCTACATACAAATATAATCATTTTTGTTAAAAAAAAAAAAAAATTGTTTTTTGCTTATATCTCGTTAATTGTCGTTCTGACCGTTTGATACCAATACCGTGTCCGTACGACATCGGGGGCTGAGAAAAGTTTATTTCAACAGATGGACAGATACACAGACGGACATGGCTAAATCGACTTCCCTATCTATAAGGATTCAGAATATATATACTTTATGGGGTCGCAAATGAATATTGTAGAAATTACAAACGGAATGACAAACCTATATATACCCTTATCACCTAGGTGAAGGGTAAAAAAGGCAATAAGTCCTTTAAATATTGCTTTTTAATTTTGTTCCTTTTTAAAACATAAAAATATTATATATTTTTTTTAATTTTTTTGGCATTTCTGTTATTTCTTTTTTGTTTCATTCGTCAACAATGTACAAAATCAGGTAAGTAGGGTTCCCGCTTGGTCATATTTTGTTACAATTTGTATGAAAACATTTTACGATTTGATGACTTGTCCATTCAAAATTGTTTTAATTTAAAACATACTTTATTTTTGACTATAATAGCAAAAGCGTTAATAATAGGCTTTTAATTTAAAGTCGTTTTTAAAGAGAACCGACTTTAATTCATAACTATGAATATGGGCCAATAACTTTTATGTAAAAAATATATGGTAGTCGTCTCTTTTGGTTTATATCTAGGTCAGTTATTAGGTGATTTTACTGGTTTTATATAGCAAGCAGCTCGAGAGAATTTCTGATAATTTGATATCAGTACCGGGTTTGTACGACATTAGGAGGCTAAGAAAAGTTGATTTCAACAAACAGACAGACAGACGGACATGGCTAAATCGACGTCCCTATCTATAAGGATCCATAATATATATACTTTATGGGGTCGCAAATGAATATTGTGGCCAAAAAGCAAAAACTTTTTATATTTTTCATATACGTTTTTTTAAATTAAACCAGATTGTATTAAACCGTGGTCGAAACCGCTTTTATTTTTTTTCGAAACATTAGAAAGTATTTTTTCTGTTAAAGTATCCATTTATTTACCATCATGGTTATTACTACGTCACTTTTATATACAATACAATACAATACTGAAATATAAAAATTACTAAAAATGCTTTTGTAAAAAGTTTTAATTTAATAAAAACTTTTAAGTTCATCCTAATTTTCATTTCGAATGTAAATACTTTATATATTTTATGTAAACTCCCTATATGGTGAAATAAAAAATGCAGACGTTAATTAAGTTATTTGAACAAACATTAAGGGAAAATGTCTTTTTCTATAAAATTATATGAACTCAGTCAGACATTTTAGCAAACATTTTATTTAATAGAGCATTTAATTAATAGAAAAAAACTATAAATAATTTTCCCATAGAACTAAACTGCTTGTGAAAATATTATTAAAACCATTAGATTAGACACAGTTAATCCACATTTTGCATAACATATAAGTTAATACAGTTTGAAATGACATTTAGAATAAAAGACATTTTTTAAAAAATTGTTAAAAAAAAACTAGAACAAATTTATTTTAAATTTAATGCACAAACAAATCTTTGTATTTCTGTTATTAAATTCAAAACGAAATTACTCCTAAGGGACACATTTCGTATAAACTATAATTCGTCTTTTAACAACTACAGTTTTTAATCTTAATATAAATATTTGTTTCTTGGGATTTTGACAAAATTAAAAGGGGGAATATAACAAAAACGTAAGTTCTAAATCAACATAATTTTTTAATTTAATGCTTGACTGCTACAAAAACTAATTGCAGTAAATAAGAAATTATGAATAAATAATATTAAACAAGACTATTTAAAAATAGTTTAGACACAAGCAGCAGCAACACCCCAACTTAACGCCCCCTTAGTACAAGTTTACAGAAAACGTTTGCTTAAGTTTTGTAGACATTTTGCACATACATATGTATGTATGTATGTTACGTATGTGCTACAATAATAAATCAAATGAAAGATTACATCACTCGCTTTAAACATACGTTTTCTATAAACTGGTGCTATTAAGCTAAAAACAACATTAAGCCAGATAAATTCTCTTAAAAGAACACATTTCTTAGATTGTTGACTTTTTCTTTAGAATCTTTTTATTTATTATTAAGTTAAGTTAAGCTTAAAATGACCTAAATGCGTTTGTGGATATAAAACTGCGTAGAAGAAGAAAAATATCACATGGAATATATACAAACATATTTGTTGACAGCTATACATGCATTTCTACATACATACATATGTATCTAAAACTACACGAACAAGAAATATTTTAAGATCCAATATAAATAAAACTATTTTTAATTCCCGGAATGTGTGTTTATGTAATAAAACTAAATAATGTGACAATTTAAATTATTTAAATTGTTTATTTAAAAAAATAATGTTTTAGTTCTAAAATTAAAGTTTATGATATTAAATTTGGAAAATAAAAAAATTTTAAATAGGTTACAGATTTTTAGTTTAGTCTTGCCAAATTATAGACATAGACATATTGTACATACATATGTATGTATATTTGCACATATGAATGTATGTCTGTGGCAATGTTGCTGTCTATGTTTAGTTTCCAGCCCTGTCTGGCATTGCACCATACTCTAATTAAAAAATATTTCAATTGCCTGTCAACAAAATTGGTGCAACATTGTTAATTGCTTGTGATTTTTTGAAATGCATTGAACTTAAGACGTAAAGAAATTAAACAATTTGAGACATTTTCATTTTATGTACATAAAGTATATCAACCATATGTCTTAGTTAACAAAGCTAATAGACATACGTTCGATTTAAATAATGAAAATCATTACAGAAAACATGCACTTAAATAGTGTGTTTGAAAAAATTAAATATTTTTTATTTTCATTGAAAATATAAAATAAATCAAAGATTCTACAGAACCCACAAACATTTAAAGAATGTTAGAAAAATATATTAATGTTGTTTTCAAACATTTTTGGTTTTTTTTAATTTTTACATTTGTTTAATATTATAGTGTTTTCACACTGAGGGGCTTAACCCAAAAAATTGGTTTTAACGTTAAAACCAATATTAAAACCTGGTTTTACCATACAAAATAATTTCGTTAAAACCATCTTAAAACCTTTTTTATTTTGGTTTTAAGTTGATTTTATGAAATACAGCCTTGGTTTTGGTGTACTAAAATCAGTTTTGGTGTACTAGAACAGATAATAACAATAAATGGCACTTAACAAAAATAAAAAAGTAAAAAATTTACATTTTTTAAACAATGTTTCAGTGCTTGTGGACGGAACATAGGGAAAAAACATTTCGTGATTCCATTAGCCAAAATTTTAAAATATTTATGTACAGAAAACAAAATAATTTCTATTTGGCAGCGCATTTTCAAAATTTCTTAGTTTTTAATACAAACAAAAACAGCTGTTATACAGTTGGTCAAATAAATAATTTAACAGATATGTATATAAAAAAAGTACCGCAGTAAATACGAAAAAATTTACTTTATTGTCAATAAATTTATTGTATTGGCCAAACTGTGAGTTAAAACCTGATTTGAATAAACTTGTAGTGTGAACGCAAAATCAGCTGTTTATGGTCTTAATGTTATAATCAGGTTTTAACGTTCAATGCAAAAACACTATTAAGAATATAAAGAAATAGTTGTTATTTTATTTTTATAGCCTTCACCAGAGGTGACAAGGGTATATATAGGTTTGTCATTCCGTTTGTAATTTCTACAATATTTATTTGTGACCCCATAAAGTTTATATATTCTGAATCCTTATAGATAGGGAAGTCGATTTAGCCATGTCCGTCTGTCTGTTGAAATCAAGTTTTCTCAGCCCCCCCTGATATCGTACGGAGGCATCAGTAGTATCAAACAATCAGAAATTCGCTGAGATGTTTGCTATTGAAATTCAATAAAATCGCTTACTAATTGACCGAGATATAAACCAAAAAAGATGACTACCTATTGTTATTTTTTTTTTTTTTTTACTAAAAAATTATTATATTTTTGTGTAAGATATGCCTTTTGGGGGATTTCAAAAGAAAAAAAATTTTGAGATATAAGCAAAAAAAATGTATATTTTTTTTACACATACATACATAAATAAACGTAGTGAAGGGTATATAAGATTTGGCACAGCCAAATATAGCGCTCTTACTTGTTTTATTAAACAAATTCACACAAAAATAGTATACAATATACCTATACCTATACAGTTTAACACTTTTTATTTCTGTTAAAGGTATTTTTTTTTTGCTACCTTTTGTAAATTGCCTTTTAATTAAATATAATTTTACGCAACTACTTATAACACTACTTAAAAACATTTATTTGTTGCTGAAAAAATTTAAGCTGTTATTAACAACATATGTTATACAGATTTCAAATTTATAACAAGAATATTTTGATCAGTTCTAATTTTCGAGATATAGCGTTATGTCAAAAATGAAGGCAGTTGCATGACATATGTTAGTATAACTGGAGAACGGGTTGTACTATTTAACTAAACTAAAAATCCGAAGTCCGACAACAAAGTTACCTTGAAGCTGTGTCTTGTACAGTTACATAAAGTAAAATTTATTTTAAATAAATTGAGCCCTTCCCAATAAAATTGGTGTATAATACAACTTTAGATTTTATTTAAAAGTACATATGTAATGGAACCCATTCTAAAAATGTTTTGATATGTTTTGCATACTTTATTAAAAATTATATTTTTTTTAGATCTTGAAAGATTCTAATGGATTATGAGAAATAAAATAACAACGGTATTAATAGAGTATATACATAGGTATGTTTCGATAAAGTGTGTATTTTACTGTGTTAAGATTAATATCTAAAGTTCTTTCGCGATGAGCAGCAAGACGTTGCACTGTGGCACATATTTAGAGAATGCGGTCACTAGCTCAAATTTAAAAACAATGTAGCTCACATGAAATAGCATAGTTAAGAACCTCAGTGGTCAAAAATTTAAATTTCTGCATCATCTATTTCAATGGGAATAGGGTAGGGTGACTTAAAATATATGTTTTAGATAAAATTAAGGATTTTTATACATTTTGAAACTTTAAACAATTACATTTTTTTGTTTTCTAACGGATTTAAATCTAGTAAGATTTGTAAGAATTAATGTTTCGTTTTTATTAACGCAATTAAAACCTAAAATTAGATATTACTTATTTATATTACTAACTTTTACATTTGTAATATTTTTTTTTAATATTCAAATATATATTCCAAATATGCCTCATTTTATGAACTGTAACTCATCAAAAATCTTTACAGAAAAAACTTTCTGGCTACTTAGCTTAAGTATTTGCTTTTGATATACTATATACTCAATTAGGGCTCCATATATTCAGGCATTTGGGAGCTACAACAATTTTTTTCCTTCAAGATCTGAAAACTTGTATTACAAATCTGACAGTTTCATGTAAACAAATAAATGACTTAAATTTCTTTAAAATAATTAAACATTAAGATTTTTACCTTTGCTAGAACTACTTATATTTAATCAATGTTTATTTAACAATTTTTTTGTTTATTTCAAAGAAATAATTTTCATTAAAAATTTACAAAAAAAATTCACTTGAAAAACTCAACTTAAAAAAATCGAATAAAAAAATGTTTACCCAAAATTTTGTTTATATTTTTTCGACTTAATTATATTGTGTACCCTAAACAAACAAAAATTTTTAACAGTTAAACTCATCACAATGTTTTAGTTTTGTTTTAAAATCAAACAAAAACACGAGGTACGAAAGTGAAACCCTTTAAAAATGTTCTGGTCTTATTTGAAAATGTGCCACTGTGCGTCAGTTTATAAGACTCGGCATGTCCGAATATAACATTCCTACTTGTTTAATTTTTCTAATCGCTTTTTCTGTTTGTTCTTTCTACCTTAACAGCTGTCAAAATGTCACATAAACTACTGTAGTTTATTGACTGCCGACATACAAACATATGTACATATATTTCAAAGAGTTTATGCATCGTTTTGTTTTGTTTTGGTCATTGTTTCGATGGCGTCTTGTATTTCAACGATGTCCTGTGATAATGAGTTGTTTTATCTTTAAAAATCTATTGATAAAAGTAGAGGTGAAAAGATATTGCCGCCAAATTAAAAAAAAATGTATGTATGTATGTATATAAATAGAAAGAGGATATTAAGGAATTTTTCTTTGAACATAGGAATAATTTAGTTGGTAAAGATTTATGAAAAAATAAAAACTCAGTTTAATTTTAAATAACTTTTATAGCCGAAAGGGTTCGTCTGCACAGTGGGAATTAAGAACGCATAAGATTTATTATACAATACCTAGTAACATACTTACGTATATACACATATGCATGTTTTAAATACAAATTAAAATTGTATCACGCATAAAACTATGTTTATTAATTTCGTAGATAAATAAAATTGCGATACACTTCTTGATAATACATAAATCTTATTAATTTGTTAATTCCATTTTTCATGCATTATTTATAAATGTGTTTCATCCTGAATGATTACATTTTTACCATTAAAAAAAACAAATAACATTATACTCTTATGTAAAGCAGTATAAATATTAAAAAAAAAACTATTATCATAAATAAAATATCAGCAGCAGCATTTAAAAGCCATTAAAAGAACAACAGTTTGAAAAAACAATAAATTTACTAACTGAAAATCTATTTAAAAAAAAGGCAAACAATTTATTTGACAATTTCAACGCCATTTTACGGCAAAATCAACACAATAAATCCCATAAAAACACGTTCACACAAAGAGAAAAATTAATTTGATCCTATTCTTGAAAGAAAAAAAGGCAAAGAAAAGACAAGTCAACCCTTAACTGTTATGTGTTTTGAAAAATAATAAAAACAATAATTACACACTTGAAATACCCTTGAACACCGCTAGTAAATGAACTTCTAGAAAAAAAAGGAAAAATAAACAAACAAAAGTAAAGTGATAACTAATGTCGGTTGTATTAAAAAAGGACTAAAGTGCATCCTTTTGCCCTTTTGTTTCGAGCGATACTTTTATTTTTTTTTTTTTTTATTATTAATTTAGTTCTAGAAAATCCCAAATAATGAATAAACTATTTAAACTGTGGTGTAAGGAAAAATTTACAGTATCACAGTGTCTATGAAAAATTCAAATAGAACACCCGTTGTGATAAAAATTACAAGGATTTTGGATGAATGTGACATTTTTTACATTTTTATTTAGGTTATTACTTAACAAGTTTCAAAGCAAAGAAAGTAAATGATTAAAATCGAATACAGTTATTCGTGAAATGCACCGCAAATTAATTTTTATATTGATAAGGTTTTTCCAAAAACTAAAAAATACCGCTGAACTGTATTGACTTTGTCATTCCATTTGTAATTGATAAAATTATATATTTTTCATTATTAAAGTCCCTGACTGACTATCAGATTTAGTCGTTCGATATGTCAAAACTTGCATGTGTAATCAGAAAGTGTGGACAAAAAGTGCATATGCGTGACAGATTTTTTGACAAGTGTGGCCGATTTGATAATCTTTTGGAAATTTTCATAAAATAGTAGTTTCTGTGCGAACAGAGTTGCTTTTTGTAAAGCATTTTAACAAAAAAATTAAAGTCATTTATTCATATTACAAAGAAACATACAAATAAATTTGGGACCGAGAATATTTGTAAAGATGAGTTTTTTGTATGACAGTGTGGCATCCAATCACACATTTTGTTGCGATTTTCTCATGTAGGACAGAATTCAATCAGATTTTTATTTGACATAATCGAACAACTTTGTAGGATAGTCAGTCATGGCCTTAAGCAATCTAGCCATATAAGTTCGTTAATAAAAGGATATTATTGAAACGTTATGATCTGGGGTTCAAACACATCTACATAGATAAAAATTGTTTTCCCCGTTTAAACTTTATAATTACAACAAAGTGCATGTATGTACTTTGATTAGCTAAGAATGTTCGTTAAAAGCCCACCTTCCTAAGACATAATCTTGTATCGATACATTTTCTTTACGAAAAAACATTTTGAAATGAATCGACGTAGGTCGCTCACATTGATATTAAACTCAAAACTTTTTAATTTATTGCGGACATATTCAATTCTATACAGCGTTAGCGTTTATTTACGTTGAGCAAAATTTTGTTCGAAATTGGAAAGCTATTGCTAAATTAATTATGTTGTTTTTTATTTATTTATACACTTAGAAGTAAAACATTAAACATTAAAAATGATATAACTTAGGTATCTTTTTTAGGTACAAAAAATATTT
>NDXZ01010864.1:0-11776 GCA_003055125.1 Paykullia maculata
TACTCTACAAGTTTGATTTATGGAACAATATAAAAATGATAATTTATGATACAACCTCAGCTAACACCGGTAAGATAAATGGTGTGGTTACACAGTTGCAGACATTTTTTAAAGCCTCTGAATAAAAATACCACAATATATTGGTTGTCAACACCACATTTTGAATTTGATATTGAGGCACGTAATGGATGAGTTACTCGGTGGTAAGACATCCTCTCTTAATATACATATGTATGTTACAGTTTTGTAAGGGAATTGATTTCGAATAACAACAACTTAAAACAGACCTACATTCAAAATAGTGAAATGCTTGATATCAAAAATATTAATTGGTTTTTGTTTGAACTAGGAACTACATTTAGATTCTTTTAAGAAATCAAAAAATTTCCATATATAAATTTTAATCCTATACCCCCAATAAGTAACGCTTGTTGGAACTCAAGAGCCATTTTAGCGATTTTAGCTTATATATTAATACCAAAATATCAGAATGACTTGTATCCGATATGCGAGTTTATCTGCGGAAAATGGTTAGACATATGGTTTTCAGACCAAAGATTTCGCGACGACAACTTCAAACTTTTATATCAATCACTTTCAAGATTTGAAGCTGCTAAAACTGATGTATTAAGCATTAGAAAAAAGATTATTTAATAATCCGAAACCAACAAAGAAGTAATATCTGTGCGGAGCGTGCTATTAAAGTTGTTCAGTATATTTAACCTTTCTGTAAATCTCCTCGAAATTTAAATCTTAAATTTTTATCTTTCAATAACTAACTCAAAAATTTTCTTGTTTTTGTTATACATATATATGTAACTTTGAGTAATTTAAAAAATAATAAATTTTTAAATAATTTTTTATACACCTGTTTAAACTAAGCAATTGGTGCGTGAACTTTTTTGAGAAATCTTTACAAAAGATTATGATTTTCGTGGTTACTAGGATATGGTTGACCTCATGGTACTATACCAAAAAATTGGTTATACCCCTTATGTACATACAAAGGCAAATAAATGCTAATGCATTGTAAAGATGCAAGAAAGCAATTTAAAAATCGTTCCCATTTGGTTAAAAATTAGCAAGACTAAAAAAAAGAGAGAGAGAGAGAGAGAGAGAGTAACACTTCAATACATCACGTTTCTTCTATTAGTTGATTTAATTTAACTTTTTATAAGTTGGAATTTTTTCAATAAGCTTTTCAATATACATACATATGTATGTACATATGTGTGCAGTACACATATTTAAAAAGTCTTGTAGACTTACATAAGTCTACTACTTAAAATTTATTATTTTCAAAACTTCTGTTTTTCTTTTCCTTAAAAAACTTTTTCATTTTTTGCGCATTTCTGCAAAATAGACAACATATTTATGATTGTTTTTGCGAAGGGTTGGTATGTATTCCTTTTTTATCGTAGACATAATTTCGTTGTCTTCTCCCCCCCACCTTTGTTAAACAATTGTTTTGGGTATGTGGAATGCTGCCTCTGTTATACAACTTTTTTGCAAAACATATGTTAAATATTATAAACGTTCAAAATGCCCGAAAACAAAACCATAAACATTATTTTTTTATTACTTTTGTTTACAACAACAGGCGGAAAATATAAGAAATTAAAAAAAATAAATAAAACTCTTAAAGGAACAAGTATCAATAACCCTTCATCATAAATTATACGAAAAAATAATATTAAAAAATATACAAAAAATAAAATCCACCTTCACACTTCGAAGTTCCATTTTGAAATGATAAAAGGGAGACAAAATTCATTTTTGTAATTTCAGCAAAAATACAAATGTAAAATGTATTTTTTAAGTGTTTTAATGTTTGTGTTTTTTTTTTCATAATTTTTATATATTTATTAGTATAATTTAAGAGTAAAAAAAAAGTTACTAAATATTTTCTTGTTGAAGCCAGCATTTAAAATGCTCATTTATGTTTTAAAAATTTCTCAGTTTCTTCAAGGTGTACAAAATATTTGTTTGTATGGTTGGTGTTTTTTTAAACAAAATTGTGTAGTATTTTTGAAGATGCAGCATCATAGAGTCATAAATTTAAGGATCACATAAATCTTAGATAAATTTATACTCATACAAACACACTTGAGCTTGGTGTGGTAATGCAGTTGCTGTAAGATAAATAGAAGCATTTTGTATTACAAATATGATTTTTTGTAAAAAGTCTTAAGTTTGATTAAAAGTGTTTTTTGACAAAGCTTTTTCATGTAAAAAGCATTTGGGTGATAAAACCTTCTTTTATGAGAAAAGATTTTCATATTTCTTTTCCCTCTTAATTTGTTTTTTTTTTGCGCGGAAAAAGTTTATTTAAAAGTCAATTGTTTCTGTTATTAACAATAGTTATTGCAAAAGTTTTTGCAGGAAATTTAAAAAAAAAAAGGTTTTTGGTGAAAACAGTTTTGTGTTAAGAAACATTTTAAATATTTGTTTTTTGCTTAATAACACTTATTGATGAGTTAAGCCCAATTGCTGTCCAAAACTTTCTCACTGGTCATGTTTGCACAAAACTCCGCATATATGATTTTTTTTTCTGCAACAAACAAACAAAGCCATAAGACGTTTGTTTTTATTTAAAACAAAACTCTACTATTTTATTGATCAAAACTGTATGAATGTGAGTAACATAGTGGCTGCTAGAAAGCTGAGAGGTAGGTATAGAAAATTACTAAATATAATGTGTGAATGTTTAAAAAGAATATTGTCTTAAGTGTAGTTTTTTAAGAAAATAAGGCGAAATAGATATGCCCTACTTATTTGTTATTCTCATAAATTATGGATGCCAAAGAAATGATTTTCATTTTGTAATTTTTTTAAGCTAAAACTTTTAAACCTCCCTGTAATGAAATGTAACTTCAAAAGTACGATCCTGTCTCTATATTCGACGGTACTGACCAAATGGCAACTGCAAGTTTGGTTGCTTGCAAAAGTATCTAGATAAACAGGTTTTTGTTGAAAATTAATGTTTAAACATATACAGGAATAGAAAACTAGACAAAGGAACAAATGATGAAAACTATATTAAGAGCTAACTATAGCTCTAAAAAGAGTGATTTAATACAAAATCACTTTAGTTAGACAATTCTATCCGAAAAAGCTATAGAATGTTTAAGGCAATTTTTCTAAAGTGATGCTATCAACCTAACTACTTTAAAAAGCGGTTGAAGCCCATACAAACACGATGCCAATTCAGCAAATCCCAAAGCAAATCAATTTACTTTACAATCTTAAACAGTTCAGCACCAACTACAAAAACTAATAAAAGAGGTCTTTGGCATATTTTCTTGTCAAAAGAATGACGCAATTACCAAGAAAACACAATAACCAAATATTACGTTCTGCCATTATATGACAATCTTGCATGAAGTTAAAAAAAAACCTACTACTGCTTTAAGGAGCATCAAATAGTGAAAATAGAAAGTACTTAGGCTGGACAATAGAAATATGGATTAAAAGTTTCTCAGAAAGATCCTCAGAATAATATTAAATGTGTAATAGAAGTCCTAACAAAGCATTGATAAGATGATCGATGGGTTCTATTTTTAGAAGAAAATGATTATGCGAACGTGGGGTGGGGTCTTGCGCTAAATCTAAAATATATAATATACAGTGCAACAGCCTTTTTTAATTAATGGGATACTAGTACGGAGTATTGCACTTGGAAAACAAGTTTACAGCAAACATCGATAGAGCGTGCAACATCTCGTTGAGCTATGCACTTTGACATGGAATAAAATCCTTTGACTTAAAATCAATAAATCTAAATAATTATACGTTGGCCTTAATATGACTAAAGGAACAGTAAAAGTGGCGCTATTGATCTCAAAACTGAGCTCTTCTGGGATGCCAGGCATCACTATAGAAGAATATGGCTGGTTGGCAAGTATTTAGTCTGTTTACAGGGTATTGAACTTCTTCTTAGTTGGATTTAAGATAATGATTATGATAAGGATAAGGATAAGATAAGGATCTAAAGTCTGATCATGGGGAATCGCACTTTTTCTCAGTTTAATTCAAGATAAGAATTTGTTTAAAGCTGCAGACTTTTTTTTTAAACTGGTTCAAAATGATTCTTCCTGAGAATTTGGTAACCAAAATGGCAAATGATTTAGCATTTTCTCTGGAATTGAGGATTCTTATATACATGAAATTATTAGCGATAAGACGGTTCTCTGCGTTATTTCTTGCACCAATAAAAAAAAATACAGCAGAACTCTAATAGACTTGGAGAGACAAGAGTTAAGTTAAAAAAAGGTGGCGGAAGAATTTTGAAGCTGGGGCTTTTCTGCATATTGAAAATTTTAATTGGATATGGTATGTAATTTGAAAAGCTTTTAAGTATATTTTATTTTAATAGTTCAAGCATTTGTCGCAAACGATACTATAAACATATTTATTATCATTTTATACCTGTAGTTAAGCTCATAAAACAAGTGTGTGCTTACATATTTGAAATACTCATTTTGCATACTAATTTAACGAAATTAAATTCAAGAAAGTGCAAAATTATTTTTACAAACGTGGCGAAAAAAAAGCGACAACAAATGTTTGTAATGGCCACAAAATACAAGGGAACATTGCAACAGAATTTTTTGTTTTTGCCAAGGAAGGGATTTAAACCCACGCCTGCTTAAAAACAGGTGCATTAAACGAGCCCCTAATATCGCCTGGCCATGCTACCGCTCTCCTAAATGTAACATTATTTGATTTTGTTTTGCTACAGTTTTCCTGTTTTTTTTTTTTTCTTTGCAACATACCACTGCCACAAACCAAAGATTTACAAATATGCTTGTCTTCAATTCAAATAATTTCTTAAATATTTAATGAGAATTTATTTTTAAAAGGATTAAAATTTTAAATATTTATAACGTTGCTCTTTAAATTACGAGCACAAGACGATTTTTATTGCATGGCACATACTTACATAAATATATACTTACATACATACTTACGTGCATTGGAGTAGTTTCTGTTGCTTGAATATATAAATGTTTGTTATATTTTAATATTAGAATTTCAAATAATGTAAAATGTGTTTTAAAATTCTCAATCCAACACGGTCTCATACATTCATGCTTAAGAACTTATTCTCATGCAAAATGTATGTATGTATGTTTGTACATACATATGTAATAGAAAGAATGATTTCAACTGGATGATGGTTATAGTTGTTGTAAGGTAAATAGCAATGCAGCCCTAACGAACCTCGGTAACAAATAAAATTTTCCATTTGTAACCTCAGAATACTTAAGGGAATTTTTTCCATAATGCAAAAGCCAACATTTTTAAAATAGAAAATGCAAAACAACAAAAAAAAATTTGCCAAAAAAAAAGACTTAACAATTCTCCCCGTTCACGTAAAACTGACGAAAATATAAAACTGAATATAATCAGATGTAAAACAAGTGCATTTTCCATCTTTCTGTTTTTTTTTTTAAAGGTTGATGTGTCTTTTGTCTTAACACCTTTGTTTGCCAACTGCCAACACTTTCGAACAGAAATGGATAGCTTTTTCGAAAAAATATTTTAAAAAAATCTATTATTAGGAAATTTTCATTTTTAATCTGGATTGTTCTTTAAATCAAAAGAATTTTTTTCTTTAAATAAAAATTTATATAAAATCTTTTTATTGTAAATAAATTAAGATTTTTCACTTTTTATGCGGCAAAGAGTTGCCAACAATAAAAAGATAATATTAAAATCACAAGCACTGCACAAAAAGGCAAATCTTTTTCATCGACGAACACAATTAAAAATTGGCGAAAATTTTGCTGCATCTTAACCAAATTATTGACGTTATTAAAAAAAAATGATCTAATGTTTAAGGAAAGCCTTAAAGGGTCTTTGCCAACTGTGATAATTTAAATGAAACCTTATCCTTTGTACTGAGATGCTGATGTTTGGATTAAATATGTTTGTTAATGCAGCACATGTTGGCTATTAGGGGCTGTCCATAAGGTGGTGTGGTCATCGATAAACAGTTCGAGCATCTTAACAGCCTTGTTTGCGAATATATGGTAACGTCGATCATATCTGTTCATAACTTCAGATGAAAAAAAGATGAAACTGTATTAGAAAGCTTTGCTGCAGGCTCTGATCTCAACATATAAAATGATGCAGGAAAATGGGGTTGTTGATTCACCCGTAGAAGATGGTCGTTAATAAATGACTTACATGAAATCATCATAGGCACCTTAAGCCTTCCATTCACTGTTTTACAGAAAGTCGCGGGGCTAAAACCAAAACTAATTTAATGTAAAAACAGTAAGACTAATATCAAAACATGCTGCCTTGGTGTGGTGGCCAAAGGCTAAAGGTCACAGTTAGAAACACACTTGACAGGTTCTAGCAGCTTTTATATGCTCTGATCAGTTTTCCTAAATATCTTACGAATGCAATTTTGTACATCTATGCTTAAGAGAAGCCCTGTTATGAAAACAATGGAAACCCGATGAGAGATATGAGAATAACTAATCGGATAAAACCATTTCTGGTAATAAAGGGAAACTTTATGGGTCTACTTTCTTAAAGACAGCAATGGCTAAATCCGAACGTACAGCAGGACGATGCTAATCAGGTGTGATTCACTAACGGATGCAAACAGAAGAGCGTAAACACAGGATAGGGGGTCTATGCCGACTTTTTGCGGATATTTTTAACATTTTTCGATTTTCTTTTATTTCTTCTGTTTTTTTGGACAGCTGCTGACTTTTTTAATTAATCGATTATTCGCATGTTAGTCGATTTCTTGAATTTTCTGTAGAGAAATAAATGATTTCCAATATGATGATATGATATGATATATGATTTAGTAAGTAGTTCAAAATTTTAATACATTTTATCATGTTAATAAATTATTTTAAATAAATCATAATAAGACATAACATAATATGTTGTGTGTCTGATTGGCTACAACTAAAAATATACAATTGTACATAAAATAAAATATAAATAAATATATAAAGTATATAAAATATTATTGCAAGTAATATTTTATGATAATAAGTTTACATTTTTAGATACATACTTAAAAGGTGATTGAAAGTAAAATGGCAAGAGTAGAATATAGCTTAAGTTTAGCGGTATTCTTTTAAAATAAGCTTTCTATATTTTAAGCAGATTATTAAATATTTGTAGAAACGCATAAAATCTTCGCCGTTTAATACCATGTACACTTCTTGAAGTGATAGAAATCTTTTTCCAAAAAAAAAAATTAAACGGTGGTGGGAAAAAATTGGACATCTGCCAACAAAATGATATGTGTCTTCAAGTTCGTTATGGTTACACAATGTGCAAAGATCATTAGTATTACCGTTAAAATGAGGGGCATTTAAATTCAGCAACCCACCTCTGACCTTGAAGATGCAGCTTATTTGCTGAATAGAGTATTTATCTTTAAAATATGGTTGTATCTGATATTGCAATGTAGGATACATATCGTGAAAGCGCGAGTTTCTGGCACTTGTGACAAAGTTCTCATTCTCCTAGTTTTCTAGGGCATCAAATAATATTTTCGACGGTCTCCTCTGCTAATATCTGGGGTAGTCTGCTTACAGGTAACTCTAAAACTTTCCTAATATAATTTAGGTATAGTTTTAGGATATATGAGTATAGTGGAGTCCAGGTGAATTAAATAGTTAGGAGTGTTCCGTTGAAAATACAATAATTTCTTTAAAAAATATCTCAACAATTTTTTGACCTCATCAAAGCTAAGAAAACCCCACACTTGGTCACCATAAAACATTATCGATTTTGTCGATATCTGAAAAATGTTCAGTTTGTTTGATAGCTTTACTTTCGGGTGGTGTATGTAGCTTAACCAGGTGGAATTAATTGCAAACTTTGACTTTTTCTTAATGTTTTCAATATTAAAATATTTTATTTCTTGTTCATTATTTGAAAAAAAAATAAAAATTAAGAACCCTTAAGTTAAGTACCTGGCCCCAAAATTACAAAGGTTTTGCCATCTCTTTCTTATAGCAACTATGTACAAGTAATTGAAGTTCTAGTAGTCACTTCTTTTTTACAAACCCTCACCTTTGTGCCATTTTTCACACACAGGTTTTTAGCAGCTTTACTTCCTTTTTTGCTCACCGAAAAATTTGATTCTTTTGTTAAGTTTTTAGTATTTTTTTCGGATTTATTTTATATACTAACAGGATGATTTTTATCCTGTAACAAAATCATATTATCCTTGGTGTGTAACAAATGAAAAATTTTCCACACATTTAAACGTATATTGTTGAATTGGATGTGTAAGCGTGGATAATTTTATACATTCCCAACATGGAAATTTATTTTGCATAAGCACACACGCAAACACACACACACACACCCACACACTTAGCTATACAGCAGAGGCAGTAACTTGCAAATGCCACATTATAACACACACGCATGTAAAATGAGCAGTACGGTTTGGCAGCAGGAGCAGTAAAGCAGTAGCAGAAAACTTGAATTTAAAACAATAAACCGAATGCACCTGAATAAAATTGGGTTTAAGTGGTTGCAAGTTGGCAAAAATGTTTTTTCTTTAATCCTTACAATTCTTGATGTGCGTGTGTGTAGGTAGATGGCACAATATATGGCATAAATTTAAGAATATGAGTAGTTGCTGCCACATACAAATGCGTATAAATGTTGCATATATGTATGTATGTTAAGTAATACACATATGTATTGCCAAGTGTGGTATATGCTAAATATCCTATGTCGAATTGAAAAGTTGTTTCTATTAATAGAGATGTTAGAAATAAAACGATTATTTTAAGCCAACTGCAAAGGAATTTAAAGTATTAAATACCAAAAAAAATATATTTGTTGTTGAAGTTTTTTGATATAAAGTTTAAAAAAAATGTTATACAAAGCAAAGATAGGAATAAAACTGATATAGTTTTGCTTCATAAACATAAATTTTATAAATTTCGTTTTTTATTACAAATGCACTTGGAATAAATGACTTAAAGTGAAACTAAACTGTAGTTTTTCGTTTCTATGTTCAATTCTATATTATTAAAACTTTTAATCGGTCTTTTTTTCCAAAACTACGGTCAATAACCGGGTTCCCGGGTGACTTTTTCAACTTAAAAATGCTCGCAATTCTATAATAATAAAGATATTGCAATAAAACTTCAGTTCTTCGCAATTAAGGTGTTAATAAACATTAAAAAAACAAAAAAACATAATAATATTAATTAGATCAATGTGTAAAACAGTTTAACATTCGACACCTGCGCTAATCAATGACCGGGTACCCCGGTACCCGTACACTTGGTATGCTGGTTGGAATTAAGTTTTTGTAGCTCCTATAGGTCACTTAGAATTGTTTGTGAAATCAAATTTTTAGAAATATTCCGGAAAAAAATTATATTTAAAACTAGCAATATCCATCAATAAGTTGTTGAGATATAAGCCAAAAAAGACAACCAGCTTTTTTTCTTTTGACACCAAAAAAAATTAATATTTTGCAGCTTTTGGAAAACATATAGACATTTAAATAAAACTGGGCTAATTGAGCTTCTGCAAAAAGCATTTTTTTGTGTATTTTTATGTGACATAGTATGAAAAGTTAATCTGAATATTTAGTTAAACAAGTTAGGGCTATCTACTAGAATTTCATATTGAGATAGCATGGTAGAAAAACTGGAAGAAATATCATCTAGTTCTTCCTATGGTTTATCTCCAGCTTTCATTATTTTGTTTGTTTTTATTTTTTAGTTGATGTGCAAATTTAGCTACCTAATTTTTATTATTTTTTTTTTAAACGGTTCTC
The DNA here is from genome assembly GCA_003055125.1 of Paykullia maculata. NCBI lineage: Eukaryota > Metazoa > Arthropoda > Insecta > Diptera > Rhinophoridae > Paykullia > Paykullia maculata. The sequence goes on from NDXZ01010864.1 coordinate 9,791, forward strand.
AATCAATCTAATTGAAACAAGAACTCCACCCTTTTGCCCTGAGCACGGCCGGAAATTAATAGGTAGCATTGTTTTCAATATAGACCGAGCCTGATAAGGTATGAATCGTTGAAAAGTTAACACGGAGTAGTTGTTTTTAAAAAATATTTAATGCGAAAACATAATCTTTAATATAACGGTACAAACTAACGTACAAACAAGTACAAAGGGGTACCAGGGTACCCGGTCATTGACTAACGTATATAGTTTTGTTCATTGACCCTAGTAACCCTAGAAGAACAAGAAAAAAACCAAACTGATTTGCAACAAAATAGAAAGTAAAGACTAGTTCTGCCTTTACTCTCACGTTAACACATGTTGCACAACTCTCAATTAACAAGAGAGTTTCTATTTACACAAAATGGGCTTCCCAAATTGCATTGACTATTTTTTAATTTTCCACAGTATGGGTAAAAGTAATTTTCTAGAAGACCATTTAAGGTTAAGCCTATGGTAGCAATCCCTTGCAATGAAGAAGGAAATCTAGACACATTAATGCAAAACGAGAATAAGTAGTTCTTTTTAAAGGGTGCGTATATGCTAGCAACACCTTAGAAAACACTTGCTCATTATGTTATTTTAAACGTAAATCTATCCAATGTACTATTTTATAATTCAGACATTTAAATCTTGCATAAATTTTGGGACACCATTTTAAACCTTTGCCAAGCGCAATCTATCGGTTTATTTGCAAGTTATATATTTACGTGAATTATGAATTATGAATTTTGCATTTAATTTTTTTATTTTTTATTTCTTTACTTTTTAGAAAATTTTATTTTCTTCATCTTTTTTATAAATTTCTCCTTGATTCGGTTACTCATTTACCATATGCATGACTTTTTGAGCCTTCCGGCATTACAACAGCTTTATGCAATTGTTTATTAAAATTAAACACAACGATTTCACGTATCAAGACACTTAAGACAGAAAAACAAAAGTTCAACAAAATAAGCTACTGAATTTAAGGTGTAAAAGAACGATTGGACAAAAAAGGGGGAGAATAAATAAAGAAAACAACTTCAAGGTAAAATAAAGAAGAAAAAAAAACAACCACCACCAAGAACAACCAACAATAGGCAGCAGGAAAAGCAACAACAACAACAACAATCCTTGCGAAAGCCACAAATACAACTGAAATTAAACAGACACTTGTTCACACGCAAAACATTTAAAACTTATTGTTGAAACTCAAATGTGGAAAATTTTAACAATAAAATAAAAAAACCAACACAAACATACGTACTTACATGTACATACATACATACATATGTAGTTGGCCATAAAGGCAATGTTTGTGTAATAAAACGACTTAGACTTTAGTCAGCAATTTTTTTCTTTTTTTTGCTGTAATATGCCTCAAATTGTGGCATTTTAATAAATGCAAGAATACAAATGTTTATGGTAATAAAAGTCAAGTTACAAACATAAGGTAAGCCAAAGGTTAAATTGTGCAGGTATTTTTTAACAACAGGAGTTGGGAAAATTTCCTCTCTCAGATTATGGATTTTTTGAAAATGTAGTTTTTTAATAAGAAAATTGCTTAACGTTTTAAGTAGAACATTTCTTAAGTCTTTTTATTAAGTTTTTATACCCTTCACCTAAGGTGATAAGGGTATATATAAGTTTGTCATTCCGTTTGTAATTTCTACACTATTCATTTGCGACCCAATAAAGTATAAATATTCTGAATCCTTATAGATAGGGAAGTCGATTTAGCCATGTCCGTCTGTCCGTCTGTCCGTCCGTCTATCCGTCTGTTGAAATCAAGTTTTCTCAGCCCCCCCAATAACGTACGGACACGTTATTAGTATCAAACGATCAGAAATTTTTCTGAGATGTTTGTTATTGAAAATCAGTAAAATCGTTTAATAATTGACTAAGATATAAGCCAAAAAAGACGACTATCTATTTTTTTTACTCAAAAATTATTATATGTCGAAGTCG